>JAUYWI010057434.1:0-16548 GCA_034780595.1 Parotoplana pacifica | reverse complement strand
TCAAAAATGAAATCAGATACATTTGCCGGAAGTTCACCATGTGATTCTGATGAAATTGCTGAATCCAACATTTTTTCTATATTTTTAGTACATGTCAGACAAAATTCCTGGGGTGAAACTCCAACATTTTTAAGAGAACAAGTGTCAAACACCCCATCAAGGTGAGGCCTTGAAATTGAAGGTCTAATTCTACTGTGGAAGGAAATGAAGAACTTAAAGCTTCACTGAAAATAAATGAAGCTCCACTGCAGTCATTTGGAGAACCTGTCAGAAATGGTTTAACATAAGTTGTGCATCTATTAATACTGTGATCAATGTGAACTTTTACATCATAATCTCCCAAAACGTAGTTTTTATGAGCTAACTGAGGTGCCAAATCTTCAAAAAACACAGAGTAAATTTCTGGGGGAAAATTTTACTTTTTAAAATGACTTGTCCCCCCCCCCCAAAAAAAAATTATAGCTGCTCAGGTATGCTTCAGAATCGATTTCATCTTTGTTTGACAAGCTTCCTGACAGCTTTCATTGGCTAGCTTTCGAGGCTTAAGACAGTCAAGTTGTATAATTTAAGAAGCCTTCTTCAAAATATGAAGTAGTGTTCAGCAGAAAGGATTTTGCATCCATTCGGAACTCCATGGCAGATCGTTCACTAATTTTTTCTTTTCGTAAAAGTTGTTTAACTTGTTCTGCTGCACTAAATCCAACATCATTCTTTGCAGAGGTCAGGTGAATTGTGCTATCATTTAGATTAAGAGACAGCAATTTGAACAAATTCATTTTTGACAAATCGACGAATCAATGTTAAGAGCACCACATGTACATCATTAACCAAAAATGGTAACATTGGTTGATCAACTTGGTACTCCTGTAAAAATGGTTTCAAAACCCGAGCTATGGAAAGAAAACACTCAACATTGGCCTCTAGTAAAGGATCCTTTAAGGCTTGGACAATAATCTGAAATGACTTTGTTGCTAGCTTTATCAAACCCTTTTGCTCGGTAGATTTATATGTGGTAGTACCTCAAAGAATCGTTCACCAACAGGTACGTTCTCTAACCAGCGATGCTAGCTAAATTTCAATGGAAACACAGTGCTGTTTAAAACTGATAAACATGAAATGTATGTATATAATTTAAAATACAAATGTTTGCAAGCATGTGGCATTTTATTTACATTTCGTTAAAATCTACTGTAAAAAAATTATTTTGCTTGGAAAAGTATGATTTTCGTGGGATATTTATAGAATGAATATATTTTTGAGAGTTATAGATGGTATCAAAAGTCGAGGGTTTTGTACGAACCCTGTATTTAATTTAGCAAAAAAGCCTTTGTTGTTTGAACTTAGTTTTTGTTTCATAGCTTAAATAATGACAGTTGCATACGTACATACAAATGATAAGGGCTAGGGAGGGATTCGGGAAGCCTCTTGTTATTTAAAATCAGACAAAAAATTGATTAAAACATTGAACAATTGTTACTACTATGAGTAATCAAACTAAACACAAAAATAAAATTATACTAATTCCCACAAAATTGAAAATTACAGTTTCATTTCTATTTAGCATGTATGTATGTATTATTAAAAGGAAAAATAATATATTGAATACATAGACAAATAATTATATCACAATACACCAAAAAATTGAATGCAACTCCGATTAAAAAATAAAAGACAGTATGCAGATAATTATAATCTTCAATAGATTAGTTTTTCAAAATTACTTCTGAATCTAACTAATTAGAAAGGACTTCGGATAATAAAAGAAATTACAATTATAAATTTATAAAAAACACTTTTAGTAAAAATAATTATAAAAAATACATTGGTTGCGATTGTTAAATGAAAACTCAAATACTATTAATATTTTTTCAATAAAGAATACATTTTAAATAGAAATACAAAAATTAAATTTCTTGACATCACGTCACATCGGATTGAAGAAAAAACTTAGATAATAAATTTTGTATTGAGAGAAGATTTACTATCTGACAAAGAAAGAGAAACAGGAGTTCGCTACAATTTAAAAAAAATATTTAGATCTATAAAGTCAGCAAGAACGTTGAAGGTATGTACGCACGTAATTAAAAAACCAATTGATTTAAATAAGAAATAATATAAATATCGAATTTTTATATGTGTTCTATTGCAATATCTAAATTGTTTAATTTCTATTAAATCAATAACCGAAATCAAAATTATTCACTATCCAGCAAAAAGTATTATTTGAAAACAAAACAAAAAATATATCATTCTTACTTATTGATTAAATATTATGCTATGAATCTGGTTTATTCAAAATTATATCAGTTAATTGTCTACTATAAAAACAAAAATTAACAAAAAGTTAAATCCGCATAACTCGAATAATTTTCAGGCATCAACATTTACACATTTCCTACGTATTAAGGTCAAAAGTCGGATTCATATATCTCGGCTTTTTCTTTGGCTCCCTGCCAATCTCGACTTATGCGGACATTTAGGTTTTCAATAAATAGAGATAACGCATTGTTTCACCACTAATTTGATATCAAATTTTATTATTCAATCATATTTTCTAGTGAAAGTGCTAGAAAAACATTTGATGGTTGTTCAATTAAAGGTTTACTCGGTTGCATTGTTTGTCTGAATAAATTTGGTATACCAGACTCCACTGAACATAAAAAGGCATAGCACCCAATAATTGTGTGATTAGCAAGTATTTAGACCTTCGTGGCTAATTAGAATGCTGTACTAACTTGTATAATGATTGATTACATTTAACTTTCCAATAGATGCCATCTTCAATAAAGTTGAAAGGCAAAACTGTCCAACGTGTGTTTTTGTGTGTTTCCAAATTCATGATCATTTTTTGTGGTAGGTACTTCCTATATTGATCAGATTATGTCATCAGTTGGGATACATATAAAACATGACAATTTTTAAATTGTTAGCCAAAATTGAGATTAATCAATACTTTATTGGCGTAAAAATAATTAACAAAGTAAAATATATCAAATACTAAATTTTTATTCCTATTATAAAAAAATCAACCATATTGTAAGCTGTCACTTATTGTCACACATTATAATGTGTACATCAATGTATGTACATAAATGGAGGTGTTAGTGTTCTGGTTTGAAGACCAATCATAGTTCTGTAACGGTTAATATATAAACACAAAATTTCTCGATTTCTATTCTACAAAATATGTACAAAATCTAATAGAAAATTAATTTTCAAATCCAAAATGTCTAATACCTACCAGAATTACAGATTCTTAGGCGTACAAGAAGACTATTGTAAACAGTGCTAGTATTTCAGGAACTACATAAGTAAATAAATCTATCTAGGTTCATACAAGTCGATGTTTATTATCAAGGCGTCCAGTAACACTTTGCTGGGATATTGACTTCTTCACTACTGAATGCGAGGAATCCTTACTTGATCCTGTAGAAGTGACAGTTGGAGTTTGGGAAGTCTGAAGTTGCTCCAATAAGCCTGACTGAACACAGTCCTGGCATACACGAACGGGAGTATCCCAACCGCGTAGAGGCACTGGTAAGGAATGCGGAGAGCAAGAACTACAAACTCCGCGCCCGCATGCACGACAGTGATGTTTGGACAAGCGCAAACCAAAAGTTGCGTCACACACAGCACACGTGACAATCATGTGATCAGGTACCCAGTAGGCGGGCCGGGCCACCGCTTTTACCATTTCTAGAAAGTAACAAAAATATAAATTTATAACAATTTGTTCTACTCATTTCAAAATGATTGAATTTCATAATTTAACAATCCATCCTATAAATTTATGGTACCACTCTCCTCTAGCACAGAAGCTGGCATGGACCCATCAAAGGCACGAGAACCAATGATCCTTGAGTTAGGTTTCGCCATAATCGTCACATCTAGCATCATCTCTCAGATCAATACGGTGTCGGCTGTAATTGGTTTCATGACTGTGACCGGCACAGTTGGGGAATAGGCACATACCGTGGTCGTATAGCTATTACAACTGTGGTCGTATAGCCAATTACAACTGTTAAAAAATGACAACTTTTCAGGAGTATTTAAAATTTCTTATTGCAAATTTTTGATACTCTGAAGTGTGCATCTCCTAAACTATAAAAGCAAGTATTACACAATAGTAGTAGTGCAAATAGACCCTAATTCAGAGAGGGGAAGCCGATTAATTCCAACTTATTTAAATTAATCGGATTAAAAAATTCTTAAGCAGCCAAATTAAAAGTTTAATCAATTTAGAATTCGCGTTGCACCAAATTTATATTCACAAAGAGGCATATATTATTAATTATCATATCACTTAAAACTGTAAATTTCTATACCATTGGGGAGTAAAATTCTTTTTTTAAATCAAAACGACAGATCCGATATGTTTCCATTAGACTTCACAAAGCAGCGTATAATTAATTGTCATATGACGTAAAACTTTAAATTTCTATTTTGTTTAAAAGAATCAATTTAATATAAGACAGGTGATAATTATTGGTAATATTTCAAGCCCGCCATATATCCGCCTAAGCTACTAACAAATCACAAGCCGAGTTTAAAACAGGTTTAGGATTAAAAATCCCTTTACTATTTTACAGTAACGGTAATTTGTTTAAATTAATCAATTTTACATAACTCATGCGGCATTCGTTTACGCCTACACATTCCCAGTAAAAGCCAATACCCAAACTATGGTTTATTGTGGTTGTGTTGGTGGTGCCTTTTGTGCATTTCTAATAAAGTACAAATCAAAACCTACAGCATAAACCATAGATTTGGGATGGATGTTCAAAGCAAAAAGATATGGAATTCCAACATTGAAAATGATATAACATGATGAGGATTGCTCGAAGTTTCCCAAAGTTTTGCTCTCAAGGCTCTCACAGTCAAACGAAGCAGTCGAACGGGGTGGGATCAAGCTTTGTATAGAAGAAGGACCATTATGGTCTTATTAATCCTGGCTCAAATGGGTTATATCGTTTGGCATTGGAAGCTCTAAAGGGCCATTTACACGATCGATTTGGTTCAAACTTGAATAGAAGGTTGATAAGACTATAATGGTGATTCCATTCGGTTGCTTCATTTAGCTGCGAGAGCAAAACTTTGGCCAACTCGAAATTGCTGCCCCACTTTTTTACCCCCATTCTTTATAAACGAGTTGCATCCAGCAAGTAAATCACAGCCAATACTGACTGAGTGGAATTCGCTAGCTACTTTGCTGATTATGGTCACGTACACACTTTTGTACACACATTTGTACTGAATTTGAGTGTTGCTGTGATTTTATTTCAGGCGGTAAAAACGGATATACAGAAGTTAGAGCACTTACTCATAGCATGGGATAACTATTTTCTTTTAATTTTGTATAGCACCGTTTCGAAGTCTTATTACGTGTCTAACTTTTTCTCTTGATAAATGTTGTAGTTTTTTCTCTAGTCTCTTCGTAATGATCTTGGTGAATATTTTACAGATATGTGCCAGTAAACTGATGGGACGATAGTTCTTTCTTACCACCTTTCTTGTGTAGAATGACTAATTCAGAGTCCTTCCAAATTTCAGGCACTTTAACGTTTCACATGGCATAAGTTGAATAGCTTAGTCAGCTCTTTTGCTAAGGGTTCTTCTGCTTCTTTGATTACATCACTTTCAAGCCCACTAGGAGACTTGTTACTTTTCATTTCTTTTATAGCATTCGTTACTTCATCTATCATTATCTCAGGGATATCTTCCTCCGGGTCTTCAATGCTTCAATGCTTGTGAATAACTATTTTCGTATAATTCTCTTATTCTATTCAGAATTGGTGATTTCATTTCCATCTTTATCATTCAGAACGGTTAGATTATTTCTTCATGTTTTTCAAACTACCGTTCTTTCCTACCACATTCAAAGATAAATATTTGGTGTTTACTAACTTTTGGAGAAAACTCAGAATTTCTCAAAAAGTACATACTCTTATTGGTAATAATCATTGGGTTTTCAAAATAATAGCTAAGTGAAGTCGCGAGGAGTAAAAGCAAGCTCCATTAGAATAGTTGTTCAAAACTAACCTTTTGGATAGTTCATAACAGAAGAAAACAAGCCAGCCGCTCCAGCTACAACTTCTGTGACTTTACGCGCCGATACCGGAACTTCTTCCCAACCAGATGATAGAAGATCTGCTTTCTCATAACAACTAAAAATCATAAACATACGAATTGTTGTTGAAATATCAATATTAAATAATAAAATTCCATTGTCAACACAAATAGTAAAAAGCACATCATATATGTGAAATAACGTAACCCTTCCATATCTTAAGAAATAAATATTTTTTTGGAGTGTATAAAAAGCAAAATCCTTCATGATTAATATGCATTAATCCAGTTCATCGCGAAAGTCTGTAAATGAAGATATCAAAATTGATATAGAGCAAGATACACACAAATATATGACAGGACATATTTCTACTTGTTTTGACATGTAATCGAATACGTGGATTTCTTGACGAGGTTTCTGATTCACAGTGTTTGTTATATTCGTAGTCTAAATATATACATATATCCATAGAGATATGTCTAAATAATTCCATGCACATATCCAAATTTTATTGAAGGAAACACAGTATGTATATATGGCACATGGTCACTCTTTGATACTTAAAAAAGTGTATCTATGCTTTGCTTGCAGTACCTATGACTATTGTGATCTCCTTTTGAGGTATTTCAATCCAGATATGATACTAATGAATATATATTATTTTTTAAAGAATACAATATATAGGCATGATTGACAACAGAGAAGGGAGACACAAATAATGCAATTATACAGAAAACATTTCTTTAGTGAAAATAAATAAATAAAGGTGCTACATTAATTTTTTAATATTTCATACTATCTCATTTTTAATGACACCTATTTCAAATGTCTCGTTCTCTAGGCATGTCAACAAGCTAATGAGGCGTTGTTTACATGGTATTTAAATAAAGTGTAAAACACTATGATCTGCCAAATTCAAACTAATAAAAACATTCAAAATTGTTGACAATATTTTTACGCCAAAAAGTCATGTGACAAAAACTAAACAAATATAAATAAGATATAGAAAAAGAACACTGGATAAAAAATAGAGCTACTGGAGGGAGTAGGATGAGGTAGATCTGGTGAGTAAGTTTTAAGATACTGACATTCTCACCAGTGATACACAAGTTTGGTTAATTGCGACTTTTAGGGTCTATAGAGTTTATAACTAAAAATTAAAGATGATTTTGGGACCAGACCTGGCCGACCAACGCATTAAATTTAATTTTAGGGCAAAAATCAATCCAAAACCACTAGAAACTAATCAGAAGCTATTTTAAATCAAATAGTCATTTATATGTGACTAAATTCACGTTTTATACGTTCCTAATTCTAACTCTCAAATTTGAGGAAGGTAGGATAATTCGTTTTGATTTTAGACATTTAAGTGATTTTATACAAAATCGATAATCACTACTTTTCAAAAAATATTTGTGGATTTGTGGACCAAGTTACCAAATTTGAAGCAAATCAGACAAACTTAAATTTTGGACCTCATTATTTTGACGTCATCAACCCATAACTCTGCCCCCTTATCGATTTTTCTGTCGATGAATCTCTCCAAGGTGTACCAAATTTCAGCCCAATCTATCGAAGAAAGTATGAAATCCTAGGGCATATCGATGTGGACATGATGAACTATCGCATGTGCAAACATATCGTAATTTATAATACTATGTTCTATAACACAGCAAAATTTAAGTCTCTAATATATCTCGAAGACAAAACTTTTATGAACGAATTAAAGTGAACTATCCTATCAACCAATTATAAAATAATAATCCTACAAATTAAAATCATTTATGGCAATTTATAAAATTTTCATAATGGTACAGCTTCCATTGAGCAAAATTTCATAGTTATTTATTATTAGCAGAAACAAATTAACTACTAACCATAATTGTTTTCTTTTTCCACTACCGAAAATTCAATGAAATGCAGTTACGGTAGTTTATCATATCACGTCGATATGTAAAAACATAGGGCTAAATAAATGATTTTTTATTAATCCTGAATACTCACGCATTGCAAACTCGGACAGGCGTATCACCCCACCCACGTTGCGGTACGGGCAATCGATGCTGCGAGCAGCCATCACACACACCTTTGCCACATTGCCGACAGTGATGCTTAGAGTCAACTTTCTCCAATTCATTGTGACAGACTGAGCACTCTTTGATGGCCCAGTTTGGTACCCAATAGTCGGGAGCCACACTGTCATTCACCCAATCAAGCATCACTTTGGTCGTACCGGAACTATACTCACTAACAACACCAGATAAGTTGGTTACACTATCCACTACTCTCTGAGCCGCATTATGAGTGCCCTAAAAGAAATTAAATGAATCTAAATTACAAAATGGTCTTATAGAAAAGTCCTCTACAGTACAATGGGAAACTTCCGATGGTCTCTAAACAAGTGACCATGCAGGGTTCAAGTCAGTGACATTGAAATAATTCAATCATAAAAATCAGACGACTCGTCTAGCTTAAAAAATGCATGTTAGGAAGCTAAACTAAATAATTTGTCCAGCTGGGATTTATTAGTTCTCATGAGAAACGGCACTATCTTTTTTAGAATTATGCTCTTTGTATGGGAACTTTAGGAAAAGTATGATATTTTTCTTAAACAAGTAAGATAAGCTTTGCCCATTTATGCTCGGTGTTTCGTATAGATCTTACTTTACCCAAATACTTAAATTGAAATATGGCCCTTATCTACTAGCAAGTATAAATGGGTTAAAATGTGAAAAGTACATTTGGACAGTTTCAAAGCAAAATATGTACAACCTTTTTAAACAGAAATAATGGCTCAGGTTTACACAATATGCATGAGAGTGTATAAACAATTATTCAGCTTTTTACACTAATAGAGACTAATTACTAATAAGCGAAAAAAATAAATCAAAGAAGCATTGTAACATCATTGTTTCTGATACATTATAAGAGCAGTCATTTTATTTAAAAAAAAACCAGAATTTTGAATAAAAATTAAGTTTCAATTATCACTACCAATAAGCTTGGAGCAAAAACCTAACAATACCAGGTCCTATAGAATGTTCTTGTTAGGAAACATTTGAAATATAGGAAATAAAATTCGAACACATTCACAATTTGTACTTCAAAATCTATTTTTTCATGGCCAAGCAAATGCCCTTTAATAAAAGAACAGGCTTTCTAATATATTTTTTCTGGTTATCTTCTACTATCTCTCTTCTTATGTTCCAGCAATTTTCCTTACTTTTATACTTTGATATGAAATATACAAAAAATGTATATTGTTCAGACCGTGATTATGCCTGGCTGATGAGGCCCATAGAGGCCGAAATAGCTATCCTCCTGGGCTATCATTAGCGAGTAATATAAATAAGTTGTATTTTTATCAAAATATAACTGTTTTTTATTATTGCTCTTAACAGACTAAAAAACAGACAAATTATTTTTAGCAACATTTACAATATGGTTTTCTGTCCGATACGTACATAGGTATTAATTATCATCTCCCAAGATCTTACTTGCAGCTTAGTTGGCTGTCCAGGCCAGAGATGACGATATTCTGTAACCACAGCAACCTGCTCGGGATCAGGATTGCCCATCCAGTACTTCCTGCTACGAAAGATATCTCCACACACCGAGCATTCCAGCACATAACCCGACCATACAAACTTAGCCGCAGCTGATAAAGCATTGTCGGATTTCTCGGATACTTTGTGGACAACTATTTCTTCTCGACCATTTTTATGACACATCTAAATGACGTAACATAATAGGGATAATTGAAGGCAATCTAATCTTTTGTTTAAAAGGACAGCTTACATCTCGAAAAGTAATGTCTATTAGGTGGTGGGAGGAAAATACCCTTCAAAATATTATATGTATTACCATCAAACTGTATACAAGTTGATATGCTCCAAAAAGTTGTCTTGGGGTTATTAGACAAAATACACTTCTTACTCTAATATGTATCTAGTTTTAGAACCTGCTTTGACAGCGTGAGTGCCCTTTAATAAGAAAACAGGCTTTCCAACATATTTCTTTTGAAAATCTTCTATTTTCACTCTTCTTATGCAATTATTGCAAATTTTTCCTCCTTTTATACTTTGATATAAAATATACGAAAATTTTCTATTACTCAGGCCGCGATTTGCCTAGCTGATGAGGCCCAACAAGGCCGAAACAGCTGTCCTGGTCTATCACTTGCGAGTAATATGAATAAGTAGTATATTTTTATCAAAATATTTCTGTTTTTTTATTATTGCTCTTAACACTTTCCATATTATATATCTACTTTTAGAACATATTTGAGTTTTTATACATAGCTCATTTTCAATGGGACAAACTTCAAATTTTCAACAACAAATTATGTCATAGAATTCAGGGAACACTAGCTGGAATATTATAATGTATGTAGTTATTGAATGAATTTTTCAGGAAAATGATAGTATGACTATGACTAAACAGTAGTCTGCTAAGTTGAGCTAATATGAACCTTTTACTAAATGTCTAGTGCTATGCTAGGTGCATAATTTATTAATCATATCACACTTGTAATAGATACGTAGATAATGCACTATGGCCTTTTTATTTAAGGAAAGGAAGCAAGCAGAAGTTTTTGTACACCAACCACTGCTGGTTCAAAATAGTCACTAGCTATATAATATTATGCAGTAAAGATATTTATTTATCATAGCTAGCTGTTTCGTATAAAGAAACGACATTACTAGAATAATATGCATAAAATATTGAAAATTAAATTTAATTAGCTGAACTGAAAACACATTAAATTTACGTTCATCAGCAGATTTACAACTGCATTTTGCATTTAGTAATAAAATTCCGAAAGCTATTAAAAATTCAGAGACCAGAATAAGTAAACAATTAGAACAATCATTAATTTATATAACACATGTAACCAGTAAAAAATGTTGCATAACTACTAACCTTGCATAAATAAACCTTGTTGTCTAACTCAGCTACATATTTGCATTTGACAGAGTCTGTTTCATGTGCCAAACCATCTCGCTGATGACCAACACTCAAACGACAACGAAGGTCGCAAGCCAAACACTTAGCTGTACACGAGAAATATTGTTCAGGAAAAGCAGGTGGACCTGTAGCAGGAATGGACCCGGAAAATCGACCATTGAGGCCTAGAACTGCCTGTAGTAGTGTACCGACTGAGCGTGGTGACCGCACCTGACAGTCCGTTGTGAGACGATGCACCGCCATGCGTAAGTCATGGAAGGACGTCTTCTGTCCAGAGGCAGTTCGTACACCGACATAAATAAGGTCGGAGAACGCGTCAATATTGAGCTGTAAATCATGAAATCGACTGCGCAGTGCACTTGTAGAAGCTAAAATAGATTCATGACAAACACAGTTCAAAAAACTAAAACATTGTTTTTAAAAGAAATGTATGAATTGTCGATGAATGATCAAATCCTACAAAGCACGGGGATAAAGTTTTGTTTAGTTGAGCTGATAAAAGGCCTAAATGTTGCAAAAATCTCCTGCAACAAATAAGGTACACGCTGATTTTCACATAGGCTGTAGCCCCACCTGTGTATAGTCTTTAGAGATATAACCCCTGAAAGATGAGATGATGCCACAAAATTCTACCCCAATCCGTCCTATTGATAAAGTCAAGCATTTTCTTTAAAAAAGACTATTAGCTTCAAACTACAGACTACCATTCTAATTTATAGTAGTGGCCAAATTAATTACAGCAGAGAACAACATTTGTCCAAATATACAAAATGAATTTTTATGTAAATTTATGCACAATGTAGTGAAATTAAATTATTTAATACTTTATACAATGTTCTCCTTTGGCTTTTATAAGGACTGAGACATGAGTTGGCATCAATTTGACAAGATTGTTGCGTGTGTTTTTGAGGCTTTCATCATTGTTCCAAATGTTCCAAATCGCTCAAATTAGCTTGTTGTTGGTTTGGAGCTTTTGATTGATATTTGCACGCATTAGATTTATGTTGGGAGAGTCGCCTGACCACTTTAATACAGAAATAGTTGCTTTATTTAACTTGGTTTTCACCGTTTTGCAGTATGACAGGGTGCAAGATCCTGATTAAAAAATACCATCATCAAGGTGGAAGTCAATTCTAATCTGAGGGATCACTCTACTCTCGATCATGTGGATGTATTGATGTCGGTCAACCATGCCTTTACTCAGATGAAGTCTCCCAGGTTCCATTATCACTAAAACAACCCAAAACATGATGTTCTGGAAATGCTTGACAGCTTGGTTTAGATGTAGTGGAGATAATGGCTCACCAGAGATTGCCTTACATATTTGGTTACATAACCCTTATCAGAAAAATGGTTAACCAGAAAACAATACGCTGTTCAACACACAATGGCAACTTTCTTTGGCCCACTATAATTATCTCAGCTTCATTGTTGCAGTTAGGAGCTATTTCATCAATGGCCACCTAGCAAATTGATCAGCATTTGTTAATATGCAGTCACATTTGTTCAAATTCTTATGTGATTTGGTTTACTTTTTGTGAAATCATACTTTTTTCTCTTGGAATTGCAATTAATTTTCTGCCACACCAACTCTTTATTGACGATTTTGCTGATCCAGTGGCATTGAACTTGAAGACTATTTGTGACACAGTTGAATAATGTACATCAGTCTCAACAGCTATCTCTCTGACTGTTTTGGAGGCGTGTTGGATAAAGTAATTATCTTTTCAGAAATTTCTTCACTTGTTTCTACTTTCGTCAGTTGTCATCAAAAGCAAACTCTGATCAGAGCGTTCTTATCGCTTGGGTCATCGTGCCAAAAGCTTCAATGATTGTATTCTCCCACTTGTGTCGTGGCCTTCCTCTTCTTCTTCCACCTGGGATGAGAGCTTCTAATACTTCCTTTTCCAAACCATCATGTCGACTACAGTGTCCGAAGTAGGAAAACTTTTGTTTCTTAACCAAACTTGAGAAGTCAGTTCTCAACCATCTCAAGTAAGCACATCAATAATGCTTTGATTAGTTCTTCTTTGGGTCCAGGGCACTCGCAGTATCTTCCGATAGCATTTGTTCTCAAAACAGGTGATTGCCTTCTCGTCCGATTTTCTAAGTATCCAGAATTCGTACCCATAAGTGGCAACTGGAAAACATCTGCCTAAAGAATGTGCACTTTTGTTTTCTAATCTTGTCTTGCTCCTTGCCAGTCTCTTCATTCTATTTAGGGCGACTGCTTATTCAATATATAAAAAAATGAACAAATTCTATTAGAGAAACATAAAAGCTTAATACATTCAAAATTTTATGTCTCTCTAATAGAATTTGTTAATTTTTATAATGTAAAGTAGAAACAGAGATGTAATTTATATATACATCTCTTTCCTGATTGATCATTTGAGACTGTTCAAAGGACGATCAATGTATATATTGTAAAATTAATCATTTCAAAAAATTTTAACAACTTATTTAGTTTTTATTTATTGATAAACTGAAAATATTGTTTTTCGAACATGTTGCAATTAATTTGGCCACCACTGTAGATGATAAAAGGTAATCACAAAACTGCATTTATATATAAAATAATCTAATCTAATCTAATTCATAAAGTTATTTAAATAAACTGTCATATCTAAAGAAGTACCTATTTTATTGTACTTACCGACCAAAACTTTAATAGAAAAGAATTTTACATAAAAAATAACTCTATAGGTACATTAATATATAACTTTAAGTGGTTTAGACAACAGAAACAATTTGTACTAGCAGCAACTGAAGAATTGTTGTCAAATCTGAAAGATCTGATATGTCCAATTTTGAATTAGTAAAAAGCAGTACAGATTCAATATTTGTGCACAAAGCAAAAACAAATAAATCATTATAAAATACGGTTAACTCCCTTCGTATTAGACAAACAAACCTAGCTCTGATATTACTAATTAAAATTCTTTTAATTAAATCGATTCAAAGAAGAATTCTTCAGTAAAGAAAATTATTCAATTACAAATTTCGAATTGCACTAAAAGTCAAGATGTCTATTTTTACAGGAAAATCAAATATAGAACTCTAATATTCCGAATTATTCATTGATAATACTAATCGATCAGACGGTTTAGTGGTTCCTTTAAAATATTCCGTCATTTATTTGTAAATCGAGTAAATAATGCAAGATGCTGCTCACCTCTCTGATCTCCATGAAGAGGATTGGTATTGAGTGTTTCATGAAAGATCACCACTGCTGGTCCCATCCTACTTGCTGTATAGCCTAAGCCATGTTCTTGTGATAATCGGGCTAATTCTACATGAAAATGATTCACGTAAGCTGCACTGGCGTCTCCCAAGAAATGAAAAAGATCTGAATGCATACGCTCTGCTCGCGTACGATATATTACAACGTCCGAGCAAGCCAGTACTTTAAGCAGAAGTCGAGTGCGTTGATTAGTGTTCCCAGTAGCTCCTAGCAAGCCTAATAAAAAAACTAATTTCAATAAAAGCCACCACAATGTGTAGTTGCTAACTAGATGCACACATAAGTTCACAAGACTACCATAGCAGTACTATTGATTTGGTAACTGTATAAAAAAATAGCAATTTTCAATAGTCAGTCATTTGAAAATCAATTCCAAAAATCGAAACGATATTAAGTAACGAGATTGATTTTGTAGGCTTGTGTGACTTCATAAGGCTATACGTACATTTAGTAAAACTACAAACCAGGCATTTGCTAGATCTATTTAACCATCTTGACAGATATATCTACTTTTTAGGATTTTATTCTACTTATATTTTTTCTCTAAATGGAATAGATATCATTATTTTCCAATAAAATGTTAAAGTATGTATATTCGTAAAGACAAAAACAGGTAATAAAGCTACGACCAACAACATAATCTATAGTTAGGCATTCATTATGGAATTGAAATTTGGACCGGAACAATAGGAGGACCTCGCGTTTCCCCGTCATGAAATCTTGCAGTAAATTCGAACCCATTACGGTATTACCGGAAATGAACCAGCAACCAGACATATTTCCAAAGACATAAATGCAAGCAACAACTGTCGAAAATCCTATAGGCTTACCAAAACAATAATTATGTTTTAAAACTATTCAATTTATCTTCTCGTATGTATCTAATTTAAGGTTTGTGTATTTATTGTCTAAGAACATACGTAATGTGTCATCGATGCAGCTATAACTGTAGCATAGTTTTCCGTTATATTTTAAAAAAATATCCCGTGTGGTGGAAGCCATAGTTAGACCACCCAAACGTGATTGCATTCGAAAGGTCACCCTCAAGCAATCCTGAACCGGGCAATCATTGATATATGGCAAGTTGATCATACTAACACCGTATTGGAGATAACACCATCTAACGTGTAATGAGTACGGCAGGTTCCCAAAACTACCGAGGAGTACTTCCTCTGTCATGTCCGAGAAAGTTTCTTTTCTACAACAAAATCTATGGAACCCAGACCAACACTACTAATGCAGCCTTTGTAGGACCGAAAGACTCGCCAAGTTTGTAAAGCAAAGAAAATAACAAAATAACAACTTACCTTCAGTGTCCAAAATGACGTAATTCATCTCAGGTTCAAAAGCGGCCCATACCCCTGCTGTACATGAATTAGGTTCAGCAGACGTCTGAAAAACCTCTCGTCCTTGAAAAAAGGTATGGTTTAATGTGTAAGATTTCCCATCACCCGTATTGCCAAATATTGACACCACTTTTATTTCAGCATTTGATTGGCAACACAAACAAGCATTCAACTGATTTTCATCTTCTATCTATAAAGAGAAGTAACAATTGGATACAAAGTTTAGTAGTTTTCATTTTTGTAATAAAGAGCTTGCTACATCAGACCTGTAATATCTAAGTCAATGGAAATTGGTTTTTAGTTCTAAAGCTTAATCTTACATAAACAGATATTATAGGATTGTTGAAAATGGACCATTTTCAGCTCTTTTCAATTTATTAAAACGTGAAATACATAATCTCTTACTTGAAATTCATAGCATTTGTGATAATGATCAAATCAATCAACTAGTTTAAGAGATACAATAGGAGGTTTCAATGTTGTTCTTAAGACTAAAACCTCTGTTGGTTTTAGGGTTATGTATATTTAATTTTAAAACCAACTTTGAAATGAAGAAAGCTCTTAAGAATGTTGTAATGAACAAAAGCTTTAGATCAATATCATTTTCTATTTCAAAATTGGTTTTATAATCAGATAGAAACTTAAAAAAACAACAGAGGTTTTAGTATTAAGACCAACTTTGAATTCACACAATGTCTGAAAATGTTCCAATTTCTTCTTTTGACTCAATTCCTAAAAAAATTAAATCTGTTTTGATTTGGTGTTTGTTCCCACTAGATAGTACAAATGATAGATAATATTTGGGCTAAAAAAGTCAAAATTGCGTATTAATTCTAGTTACCCCAACAGCAATCCGGTCTCCAACCTCCACGCGGTGGATTGCGGGCCTCCGAGAGGAGGGCGAAGGAGACGATTACTACAGG
>JAUYWI010057423.1:0-16548 GCA_034780595.1 Parotoplana pacifica | reverse complement strand
GCACGCATGTCCCCCTAGGTCGTTGACAACTGCCACACTAGTGGGTGTCGCGTCACTCTGCCACAATCTACGCGGTCGACCAAGGAACTCTTTAAATGGTTGTGGCCGATCGAAAAAGAATTTCATGAGCATTCTCAGCAGAATTTTGTACTCAAGGCCCCAAGCCACGTGCAGCAATTGGGGACATTCCATGAATTTAGCTGGTTACTTGGGACAGTAGCTCTAGCTTAAAATGTCCTGGACCAACGTCGGATAGAATTGCAGGGGTGTTTCTTTTTAAAATCATTAAAAAATAACCTATTTATATGGAATTTGGAATCTGTACCAAATTCACGCTATGTTTCATGTAATATTTTTAATGTGACCACCTATAACGGCCGTTAAAAAAGTAAAGCCAAAAATATGCATATCGTAGTTTTAGCCGTTGTTTCACCGAATAATTGGTATTCGGTAGTGTATAAAATTAAGTAGTGGTTATAATTATAATGGAATTATGTTAATATGTTCATATTTAGCAATGTATACCTTTTGTTAATTTTTATGAAATAACCCACACCGTCTTTAATTGAATAACTTTAACTCAGTTTCATTGGCGTACATTTAACTTGCTAAATATAAAAAATTTTAGGTACGCACCAAAAATTCAATAAATAAGGATAATTTGAAGTAGGTATTTAAATGATAATTATTTATCAAACAAAACTGAGTGATTTTATTACAATTTAGTTATACAAATGTTATAAAAATGTGAAAACATTGCATAATGTATGTAAATAAAGTACTATACTAGCTAGAAAAATACAAAGCCATGGCCCATGTGTATACAAACCTGTGTTTCATCATATTGTTTATTTCTCTAAATCATACATAACTATTTCAAAAAAAATTCTCTAGACATTTCAAATTCAAAATCTTAATAATCATACCCTTTCTTCTTTTTTCACTGTTTCCATTCTTTGGACTGGTTTACATCCATGCAACTGCATTGGCCAAAATACTTACAATATTGTGTAACAAAAGGAACATATCAATCAATAAATCCTTCAAAACAAAAAAGATTGGTTACACATTTTCTTTGAAATAGAACACTTGCAATTCTCAAAGCTAAAATCATCTACAAATTCTCCTGTCTTGATAATCAAGACTGCTCCTACATTGGGCAAACTCATTGACATTTGGCTACAATAATCAAGGAACACAATCATTTGGGACCAATAATAGCTGAACATGTAGACAATTGTGAAAAATATGAAAGTGGTACTTAACTTTCTAACAATTTAAGATTATCATTGACATTGACAGTGATAGGAATAAATTTAATTTATATATAAAAGAAGCTATTTATATAAGTATAAAACAAGTTAATCCCTCCTTGAATAGATCATTGTTGAACTATGGATATTGTTTGAAGGTGTTTAACTAATTTTCTGTTATTTCTGCTTCATTTAATTTATTAATTGCTTATTATTATTGTTTTATTTTCACATAATTTATAATTAATGTAAACATAACAAATTTAAGTCTGATGATATAAAGTGAATTTTCAAAACTAGTCACTATTTTATGAATATTCATGGCTGTAGTGTATAAAAACCTTCCTTTTGTATATATTTTTCCTTAAATTACAATTCTCTAAATTTACTCTTTTAATAACTTTTAACAAATTTGAGGGAAGAATTAGCACTCTTAGATTGGGCATTCATTACAAGAATAGTTGACAAGAGTAAAAATTCAATCAATATTGGGGAATGTGGTGGGTTCAATCATTGAAAGTATAGACAACCTATAGGTTGGTAGACTTTCTTGCTCAAGCCAAAAACATTTCCATTCTTTTATTTCAGTACAGAAAGTATCTGGAGATGCTATATCATTGATTGAATTTGCTATGAAGATATACTCTGGAGTCTGGAGAAATGATGGTAAGAGTGCAATGCCTTCAAGAGCCTTTGAAGCCACATCTGAAAATCTATTTTTAACTTATTCAGAAGGCCATGCACAAATGGTATGAAGATTAAGCAATGCCAAAATTCATCAGGAGAATCTGCTGGAACATTTGAACAATTATATTGGAATCACCAAATTCCAAATTCAGCAATGTTTCACAAGATTTGAATATGTGATGGAATTCTCAGTCCACATTAACCAATATATCTTCAAATTTCTTTCTAAATATTTCTATTATTTCATGTCTTGATGAAATCTTGGAACTTTCCTTACAGAAGCTGACTCAAGCCATATGTGAAACTAAAAATAAATCATACAGATTCAAGAGCAACAACAAATTGGGAACTGGTTATGGAACACAGCATGCCAGATGCATCAGTAATTGTCTTATTATCCTGTACTACATTTACATTATTGATGATGTCTTGTAGACAACTGATTGGTGGTTCATAAAGTTAATGAAATTCATTGAGTGCAGTGTGATGTTCAATTCATCTGGTTTCACAAAGAATCCTCATATTCTGTGTCTTTACTAGCTTATTAGCACTGGAATTGTGTTTGTTTGTTGTTTTTTGGGAATATTTGAAAAATATACCAATTGTGTTCAAAGTTTCCATTGAATGGTATGCTGCATGTCTTTGTAAATGGCAAATTCAATGAATGATTTGCACAATGAAAATAAAGAACTATTGGTACCTCTTTTTGAAAATGAACTCTGTCTGCAACCATTAATACTACCAGACATGCTTCCAGCCCCATCATATATTCTGACCCCAGCAGTCAGTTATTTTAATACCATGCTTCTTTGATGTGAAGCATTTAATGGAATAGTAGAAAATATTGCTTTGAAATTAAGAGTTAAAAATTAAGACCAATTATAATTTTATATAAAACAAACAATACACATAACCTAATATTTTGTATTCTTTAATCTGTTAATTTGTTTATAATATTCAGATAATTAGCTTTAGTATCTTAACTTGAAATCTTTACTAGTATTTATCTTTATTTTCTTAATCAGTATGTACAAAATCGATCAAACTACTGGATCACTAAATTTTTAAAAAAATACCTACTTCAGTATAAAATACAGGATCATGGTATATACTTAATGGAGAATGACAAAGACTGAATGAAAATTTGGAGTTTAACTGTTGACTACCTAAATATAATTAGGCATACAAGAACAACAATACAACAATTACTCATAATCTTTCACTATAATTTGTTCTAGTTGGTTAGCTTCCTATGCATACAGTGATAAACACAGGTATTTAAATGTGTGTATGATTATGAGGATGGTGTGTGGTAAATTCCAAACTCTGACTATAAACTAAACATTAATAACACTAATATAGTTGTATCTATATTATTTAATGGAAATGTATATTACTATTGCCATTACAATTGTCTATAATCAAAAGTAACTTTTTTTGAAAGGAGTAGCTACAAGGACGGTTATTTATTTGACTTAAAGAATGAATGATGAGTAGGTTCATCAGTCATTTGGGCAGATACAACACCAGTAGTCATTGAGGCAGATACAATACCTGTAGCTGTAGGTGCAGACACAGGGCCAGTAGTCATAGTGGCAAATTATTGACTCATGGACAACACATGTGGTTGGAAATGAAGGTTCATCATCAACAGTAACAGTATACCAGAAAATTAATGGCTGTATTTATTTGGCCTTTCCATACAATGAATTTGAAAGGGCACCAAGCAAGTAAATTCAGGAAATGTTTGATTAAAACAACAAACTACATCAACTACACTGATTTCTACCTACATATAGGGTGGGCCATAAGTAAGATTACACTTCAAGAAACAATATTATTTATTACAATTAACACAGATAAAATGAAACTGGAAATTCCAATCTATTGATAGATTATGGAAATTCCAATGTGCAGATATTAATTACAACTATCTACCAGTGCTAAATCATTATTCTTCATTCATTATTCATCATGCATCGCTTCGACAGAGCTAAGATAGTATTTATTATTGAAGAATATTGCAAACACTGCAATGCTGAACTTCTGAGGCAGGAATGGATAAAGACATTTGTGGAAGTACCACCACCAGTTAGAAAGACTATCTATGAAATGCGCAACAGATTCCTCCACACTGGTACGGTTGCTGATTACGTATAGCTATTACCAGAGAAGTGGAGGCAAATAGCTACTGATATTGACTTGTCTGACCAAGTGTGTATGTCTGTTCCCGATCGTATGGATGCATGTATACACAGTGAAGGTTCGCATTTCAAACATTTAATCTGAAAAGTTAGTTTCAGGTATTACTTTAATGTTATCTGTGTAACTGTTTATTTGTAAACTAATTAATAGATTGGAATTTCCAGTTTCATTTTATCTGTGTTAATTGTAATAAATAATATTGTTTCTTGAAGTGTAACCTTACTTATGTTTTCTAAATCTTTCTAATATGCAAATTGTATAAAATGTTTTATAAATTATATAAATAAAATTATGAATACGACATGATCTCCATGTCATAGTTTAGGTACCATACGTATAATAAAAATTAAAATGTTGTTACAGGAAAGTAAAATATAAATACCAAAATCGGTTTCTTTATTTTCAGTTGGTATAATTACATTACTTCAAAGTACTAAGTAACCGTAGATTGAAATTTTATGGAATACAATAGATATTAGTTATCAAGTGAATAACAAAACATGGAAATAATTAGATTTCATGGTTTAATTCTGGTTTTAAGAATTTGAAAAAATATTGTTCTACAAAATTAAGTTTAGATGGAGTATCATTACATATTGTAAATATTGGTACAATTTTGAAGTCTAAGTTACACGAATGAAAATGTGTATTACAATTTGAAATAGCATATGTTGGGTTATTAGTTTGTTGTCTGTGTGAAGTTGTGCCTTGTCTAAATGGTACAGTAGGTTGTCCAATATTAAGTTTAGAACACTCATTACAATTCAAAATAGTGTATGTTGGGTTATTAATATTACTAATTGATTATAATAACCGTATATTAGGTATTGATACCGTTGTAAGTGATATTGATGCCAAAATTGTTTGTTTAGTTTTATTTTTTGCTGAAAACAAGATATGTCTTAGTCTTCATGTTTTATATTTTTATTTACAAGCGTCTATTGGCAAACAATGCCGATAACCACTTATTTATGTGATTTTTAAAACAAAGTCATTTATGTACGTTAAATGTGTTGAGTGAACACTCTAACTCACTATTATTACTCTATGTATATATGTACATTATCACAAGAACGAGAGGAGATTTATTTGTCTTGGATTAGTTTCTTATAAATTTACTAATTCATGAAATGCCAAGCAATATTTTTATTGATCCTAAGTACCAGACTTAATAAAAAGATTGTAAGATGATTTTCATTATATCAATCACAGTTTACAAAGTAAAGCCAATTAAACTTCACCAGTATACTCTTTTCGATAAGTTTACAATGCACTAATTCTAATTTAGCTTTGTTAAATGGTGTCACCAATTACTCAAGTGAAGTACCTCAAATTATTATTATTTATCTCATTTTATAAAGAGTCTTCATAGAACCTTATTTGTAATAATCAACGATTAATTTCATACTTACTTTACTTTTGTAATATAGAAAACATCATCAGCATATATTTAATCGCTTTAACCTCCAATTTGCTGCGCAAGAAACGTTTAGCCTTGCAAAGTCACACACACATTGGACACTAGAAGACTGGTGTAAAGTGGCCTTCAGTGACGAATCTTCTTTCGTATGCTGAACAGCTTCTGCACAGAGAGTATGGAGAACGCCCTGGAACACCGCCTCCTGTTCAACCAACTGTGAGACATCCTTCTAGGATAATGGTGGGTGGAAATTTAGTTATTGCGGCGCAGGCAAAGTGGATCGCTTTCAATATCTTAATGTATTGCAAACAAGAGTTCATCAGCAGATGTTCGACTGGTTTCCTGAAAACAATGGAATCTTCAGGCTCGATAGAGCCCCATGTCACACAGCAAAGACTTGTTCTGAATATCTTCATACAACACAAATATTCAAGTGCTTGTCTGGCCCGGAAATAGCCAAGATTTGAACCCCATTGAGAATTGGTGGGCGATCATCAAATCTGACCATAGGAAGCAAACACTGACAACAAAAAGTGATCTGTTTCGTGCTGTTTTGAACTTGTAGTTTTGGGACGCTTCTTTTGTGCCCAAACTACATTCACTTATCGACTCTATGCCACAGCGTATTAGAGATGTCAATAAATCAAAAGGTGGTCATACGAAGTATCGAATATGCATTTACGTTTTATCCCTATGTGGTCAAATTATACATTTAAAGAGATACAAAACGCTGATTATCGGAACCGTTGTTTTCTGATGATGGTTTCTATATTACAAAAGTAAAACAAGTATGAAATTAATCCTTCATTTTTATAAATAAGTTTGTATAAGGACCCTTTAAAAAATTGGGCAAAAATTACATTAAAATAGTTGCCGTTCGTAATTAATTTGGCGCACACTGTAGATGAATATGTAAGTATAATATTATGGCTGCTGGAAAAAAATAGAGATGGCACTAAAAATGTAACTAAACTGGAGTTAATAAGATATTGACGGTTCCGTAAATATTAATTTTAAAAGGCCAATGGCCTGTTTCCTGTTTAGAATATCATACAATGTTCTTATCTATCTCAGATATTCATTAGTTAGGTGATAAGATAACTAATGGAATCTCTTCTCCTTATGATTGTGTACACAATTATAAATGCTCTTACAGCAGGCTAATGTGTGTCAATTTGTATTTGAATGAAATAATGTTATTAAACTAACTTTATATAATGTGTTGATTTTAGCATCAGAATGTGGCTGCTCATCTAACGTTAAAATTTGAAAGAGTTTTTACGTCCCGTAGGTTTACTATAGACGTTAATTTAGGATACAAGTAAGTCAAGAGTTTCATCGGTCGAATCAAAGTGTGAGTTTAATGCTGCCCGCCCCATACGTTTGACTATCCAATTATATACTGCTAACGAAGTTCAATACTATGTACACTGTGTGTTTATTTTAGTAATTCAGATACAAAGATCTTGTTTTGCTTATTTTAGCATGCATGTTTGGAACAATCTACAATTAGACGGAGATTCTACACACACATTCAATTTAACCGAAACACATGTACTTGTAAGTCTAGATTTGGAAATGGGGCCATTTAATTATCCAATTTAAAAATATAAACATTCTGTATAATTGTAACTTTTCTTTGTACTTATTATAAAGATGTATGTTTTTATATGAATTATTATTTATATAAAAACATACATCTTCATAATAAGTACAGAAAAAACAATCAATTATACAAAAGACACTAAATCGATTATATTTTAAAACAAGATATACGCTATACTTACAACTATGTAGATATGTAGATGCTCTTCACACACCAATTTATTACAAAAGCTTCTTTATCTTTGCTATTATTCCGCGTTCCATGAGCTGGACAACATTGATAATTAGCACGCTTTAATTTGGCAATATCCAATGCATGCCT
Organism: Parotoplana pacifica; assembly: GCA_034780595.1. Lineage (NCBI taxonomy): Eukaryota > Metazoa > Platyhelminthes > Proseriata > Otoplanidae > Parotoplana > Parotoplana pacifica. Next base: position 9,056 of record JAUYWI010057423.1, on the reverse strand, counting down.
GCATGTTTGAATATCCCATGCATGCCAAGAGATATGTGATTCAATAAGTGTTTCTGCTAAATCAAATACAAATCGAAAACTACGAGAGTTCGTTGAATTCAAAATATGGTTTCCTTTTACAAAACACTGCCAAACTCCACCGCCGAGATCCTATTTTTGTAGTGCTGTGTGTAACAACTGATCAATTTTTTCGATTCCGCTGTTGAGCTAAGGTTTATGTCAGGTTCTATGATCACATTTGAAAACTTGGTGTTTTGTAAGCAAATTACATGTTGTTTCGTTTAGGCACATATCACACTAGTCACTCTTTTGTCTACTTGATATGAACATTTAGAGCAAAAACTCTAACCTCTGACCTTTCCATCTATTGGAAGTAGTGTCATTTGACAGAAATCTTTTTGAAATGTCAGATAAGCTTTAGGATAACATATTTTCCAAAAGGGCAATTGTTAACTTAACCCTCTGAGACCTGTGCTTTTGCACACCCTCTGACACCTGAGGATTGGACCCCTGGAGATAATTCAATTTAAACAGTTTACCTATGTCGATTTTTAATTATTTTAATTATAGTATATGTTGTGACATATATATATGTCATAATACTGGAGAATATATGCATTTTGTGTTAAAATTTAGATTAAAAAAACATTGAATCAAGGGAAAATATTCCCCCCAAATCTTTTATTTTTCCAAAAATCGAAATTTTCACATAAAAACATAATATTATAAATTCTATTGAAATGAAAAACAAGTTATGGTCCAAAATAATTTCACTATTCTCTTACATACTACAAAGGATAAATGTTATACAAATAATGATAGTATTATAGTAAGCGTATAAAATATAGAAAACTACTATAAAATGATATATTACTGACAGTTCGACTAATTACACTCAGCGCATCTCAACGACTTTGTTGAATGTTCATTGCAGACAGTGCGATTACAGTTATCACAGCGTTTGGCGCACCTTCCTCTTCAAGGCGCAGGGACAGATGAAACAGAGATGTTTGCCATGTGCATCAGCCGCTGGAATAGCTGCGCGGTGCACTCGATGGTCCACCTGAATACCAAAGCTTTGTAGAGAATCAATGATGGGCTTCTTGAGACCATTCGGATGCAAAGCACGGTGTAACATCATTGGGCAGATGAAGCTAGATTATATGTGATAACAATGTCGTTGGTAATGTCTTAAATTTTTTGGGAAAAAAAGTTTAAAAAATTTTTGAAATTTTTTTTTCAGAAATTTTACAAAATATTTTTGATCTGAGTGCTAAGAGTTGAACTGATATTTTTGCAATATGTTTCCATTGATAGGCCCGTACTAATGATGAATTTACATGAATGTCACATATTATTTTAATATCCATGTAAATATTGACAGGGGATATAAAGGTCACAGGGTCCACTGGACCCCTCTCCCTAGGTCTCAGAGGGTTAACACACTAATTGACCAGGACCTGCTTTGGCAGCAGGAATGCCCTTTAATAAGAAAACAGACTTTCCAACTTATTTCTTATTTCACTTTTTTATGCAACAAGTGCAAACCGTTTTCTTTGTTATGCTTTGATATAAAACATGCGATACTTTTATATTTTGCTTAGGCTGTGATAGTGCCTAGCTCACGAGGCCCAATAGGGCGGAAACCGCTGTCCTGGGCAATCAGTAGCAAGTATTATATAAGTAGTATATTTTAATCAAAGTATACCTGTTTTGTTATTACTATTTTTAACACATTTTCAATTATGCATTTTAATAGATTTTTTCAACTCAGCAGGTATAATTTTGGCCATGTCATTTGCTTCCAATATTAGCTAGACGTTAGGATCCATCTGATAAACCCGACTCGTCTATGTCGTCAGGTAATATTATTTTTATTGTAAATAAATTTGTTTATTTTTAAACAACTCTGCAAATATGTTTGCTATACACTGTAAGTCAAACGAGTGTCAAATGTATCCGCCGTAGTATTTTCAAAAGCAGATTTAAATAGAACATGAAAAGAACAGAAAGTTTTTGAAATATCGGGAAATGTCCCTTATGGTGAAACCAAGGAAATTGGAATCAAGCCTTAAAAGCCTTTCGACGAGCCTAATTTTTACAATGTTAAATATAATAACCAAGAATTCTTGAACAATTTTTATCTGTTAATCTTAGGCCAACAGACGTTTGAGCAATTCCCATTCAATGTAAACTAATTATGACTAAAATTAAGATATCGGATATTAGAATAGGTGAACAAATATGAATTTCCTTTTCTTTTGTTTCAAAAAAAATTATTACAAAGATAATAAGCTGACAAAACTGGACAAGTTGATAGAAGAACTTATATTTTTGCCAATTTACATAACTAATTTAACTCTGTAACAGTAGAGCGAAGATGACATATGGTACACTGAATTTGTTTTTAAATTTCCCAACTATTATCTATTAAATCTGATTTAATATACTTTATTTGTAACGAAAAAAGAATATCGAATGGACCATTAAATAATACTTCAAATAGATTATCTCTGGACCTAATGATATATCAGACAATAAGATATTCTGTATATCGTGGCGGTTCTATTGTTAAAACAAATGTAATGACGAGAAATTCAAAAATGTCCTGGAACTAACTGACGCACTAAAATACTAAACTACCCATTCTAGGGTTCAGCATCAGCAAAGTTGTGTCATATGCGGTTTATTCAGAGTAATTTCCTGTAAATAGCAAACATGGCAATCAAATGGTGCAGCCTCTCTTAAGTTCCTCTCTTAAATAATTACATTTCACGTATATACTGATTGATGTTGCTGTTTCATGTAATTAATACATTGGCGTAGGCCTATATCCTCTGGAATGGAATTTCGGTTATAAGATTTCTAATATTTTACAAAAATAAGTTAAAGTTCAATACTACTTGAAAGTAAAATGCATATTGAAAGACATCAATTTATAAAAAAGCAATATAAAATATTACACAACCGTCAATTCAAGGCTCAGGGAGTTCTAGGTATCATAACACTAGACGTTTGTGTAGCTTTATTTTACAAATTTTGAAGTAATGGCATGCATTTAATGAAAGCTGTTACTTTTAATATTTTGTAGTTTCCTAAACAATAGTATAAATATATAGCAATTATCTATTGCCATTGCCAACATATAAGCATGATTACCTAGCACTCCCAAAGCCCTCACTTGACGGCTGTGAATGAAACAATGAAAGAACGAGCGACATACCATGTCTCTATGTCATTACTTTCATTACACCTCCATACTATACACCAGGATGGTATTGAATTGCCACTTTATCTCTATTAGTTTCCATATATAGTTTGGAATTACCAATTTAGAAGGAGGTAGTGTATGTCTGCATGCATGCACCTGTATTCATTCCACAGCTACTATCCACTATAGACGTTGCAGCGTTAACTACATAGGTCACGCACCACTTTTAAAGTTTTATTAAAATTTGAGAGTAATATGAATAAGTAGTATATTTTTATCAAAGTATACCTGTTTTATATTATTAATCATTTAAAAATTAAATAATTAGCTGTTAATATCTATCTATGTGTTAATATACTATAACAATATTCGGGGTCTATCGTGTGTACCTTGGTTGTAACTTCTCCTATGTACATTGTACAATAAACTTGCATGATAGCACAATATTTATCTCTTAATAGGCTAACCAATATACTTACATTATGTATTGTTGCTCATTAACAGTGGTATCAGGTTTAGTATGGGAATATGGTAGAGGTAAAAATATGAAATTAAAAAAATATGTGTGTTATGTGGAAAGAGCTAAGAAAGGTGCTTAATTGATGTTACCCTAAAAAGGTAATTGTGCAACTGTAAGTCTACATATCTCTGGAAAGTGCATTGTACGTGGACGCGTATTGCATCACACCTATTCAGATAGGACGCTTTTACTCGTCTTGGGCTTTAAGGGGCTATAATAAGATGATGAACATTTTTGCTATCAGAAAAAGCCAGCTTGAAATCTTACGTACTTCTGCCATAAAAGCTGAAAAACAACAGTGCTCATATAAATCAAAGTATCGACTGACATTAACCCTTATCTACCGAAAATGGGGTCAATTTGACCGCAGGAATATAAACAACCAACAAAAGGTATGAACGAAATAAGTAAGATCCCAATGATTGTCCATGTTTAAAATAAACATTATAAGCTAATATTATAGCTGGGATTAATAATAATATTCCTTACAGTTTTCAATAATAAACTCGTAACAAAGTCAAAAAATGTCAGTGGGGTCAAATTGACCCCATTCCGGTAGTAATGTAGTAAAAAAGTGAAAACATAAAAACGGTTTTATTAAGAATAGTTGTGGGTTATTTTGCACATTTACACTAAGAAATAGTCTAAAATATAATTCATCATCAATATTATGCCATATGTTGGAAAAGAAGATGGTGTTGTACAGGTAACCTTGCTCACAATGTGGTGTTGAAGCTGAGTGCTCCCTTTGCAGACGAATGGAGAAATATTACAACAGACAATTATTACACATCCGTGTACCTGGCCAATGAGCTATGGGAGAATAAGTACACCCTGCTGGGTACTCTAAAAAGAACAGCAAGGGAATACCTGTCGATGCAAAGCAATTATCTGAAAGAGAGCCAAATACATACTTACTTCAAAATTGTATTTCAACGGGAAGCAGAGCGTAGTATCCTACTGCCCTAAAAGGAAGAAGGTGGTTATGCTTTTATCCACACAACACCACGACAAAGGTATTGATGCTGATCACTTGAAACACAGAAACCCAAAATGATCACGTGCTACAATTCAACGAAAGGAACTGTTGACCGTAATGACCAATCTGTTGCACACTTCTCTGTTCGACAACGAACATGTCGATGGACAATGCGCTCCTTCCATTTTATTTTTGATGCTGGTGCCCTAAACTCCTATCACTTGTTTATTGAAGTCCACGACAACGAGTACATCAAACCGAGACTTGGGTCACAGAAAACTCAATGGTGGCGTGAGTAGTATAGGTTTTACCCTGGCACCATATTTATACCCTTATTCCGTTTGACCATATAGACATTTTTATTATTTTTAAAAAAATCCAAAAAAACACTTATTCCGTTTGACCATACAACACTTTTCACGTTTGACCATCTAACACATTTTACAAAATTCTAAACTTTCAAAAATTCAAAAATTCTCAACTTTCAAAAATTCAAAAAATTCAAAAAATCAAAAATTCTCAACTTTCAAAAAATAAAAAAATAAAAATTTCACAAATTTTCCACACATGTAAACCTTAACAAAATTTGTTCATCATACTTTTCAACTTTTACAAATTTCAACAATTTCCAACAATTTCAACAATTTCCAACAACAATGAAAAAATATTTTCTAAAAAATGCTAGAAATAAATAATCATAAAAAAATGATATCAATAATAATATTTTTTGTTACTTTATTATTATTGGTAATTATATTACTTTTATCAATTAACATAAATCATAAAGTAACTCATCCATCAACATTTACTAATCCACCAACATTTACTCATCTAACAACACAACCAATAACAAAATTTTCAACATTATCAAATTTAACTAAAACAACCATACCATCTAAATCAATTTTAACAACAACACCAACTAAATCAATTTTAACAACGACAACACGAAAACATCCATTAAATATTTTAAACAATGAAAACAATACATATAGTGCTAATAAATATCAGAAAAATAACATGTTTCAAAAAAACATAACTTCGTATTGGACATCACCAAAATTAAAATCTGCTTCAATTATTATAACACATCCAAAACCAAATTTATTAAAAGCTTTTATTTTTAAAGAAATTATTATATCATTTGTGTCAAATTCTCATCATCTATTTTCTAAAATTTTAATTCAAACAAGTAATGATAAATCGACTTGGACAATGGTTAAATCATTACCAACAAATGTACAAGATGGAGTATATGTTACAATTCCATTAAACATTCAAACAAAGTATTTAGAATTATATTTTTCTCATACTTCAAATACATATATTGGTTTAGACTTTCTTCAAACAACAATAAGTTTATTTCAATAAAAATTTACTTCTGTCAAATTTATTTAAAAAAAAAAGATTAAATTTAAAAAAAACAAAGTTGAAAAAAAATCTTTTTTTAAATACTTAACGAACCAGAAGTAATGGATTCAAATCAATTACTTCTTAATCAATTAATTGAACAAAATAAATTATTAATTGAACAAAATAAATTATTAACAAAACAATTGAATAAATCAAAAAAGAAGAAAAAACATTCAAAAAACAAAAAACTTCCACCAACCAAACCACAAACAACTAAACCTAAACCTCCAACCAAACCTAAACCACCAATTAAGAAACCATCCAAACAGACAACAAGTTTATTATTAGTTAAACAATTTAACAATGGAACAGCTTTAGAGTTTAAACTAATAAATGAAAATAAAATGACCAACAATTTCATAACTTACTTATTCAAAGAATTAAGAAAATTGTTTATTCAATAAAATGATTTTTTTTTCATCTCGTACCAACATAAAACTTATTTTCAGATAAATATTTACAAAACCTAATGACTTTCTTACTGATATTTATTTTCACTTACCAAGCATTGTAGTTAACACCATTGATGATATAAATGAATCAGTTGAAGAAAAATATAAACAAATCTTAAAAAATAGAATAGAAGAATTTGAAGGTTTAGGTAGTTGTTTAAATTTTAAATGTGTTGAAGATGTTCAAATAAAAATAATTCAAATGAAATCAATTAATGGAAACTCATTCATCAAATTAAATTTTCGTTCTAGCTATATCATAAACATTAAAAATAATGATAATAAATGTTTTTTATATTGTATCGCATGTTTTCTAAGATTACTAACAGATGAAAATTTTGTAAACAATAAAAATGATGTAAAAAGTTATAATAAATTCATAAAAGATAACAACCTTGAAAACCTATTTAAAGATATCGAATTTCCAATAAAACTAAAAGATGTAAAAACTTTAGAACAAAGAATGCAACATTTTGAAGGAAGAAATGAAATTTCAGAAATACTTAAAAATACAGCTATTTACATTTTTACAACACCAAATCATAAGTTCTTACCATCTCCTCTGTACAAACGTAAATTTGAAGATAAAAAGTATTATTGTGATTTACTTTTTGTAACAAATGAAGAAGGTGATTCACATTATTGTTTAATAACAAAATTAGATTCCCTTTTAAGAAATCAAATAACAGATAATCAAAATTTTATTTGTAGAAATTGTTTAAGTGCTAAAACCACAATTGAAGCATTAGACAAACATAACATTAATTGTTTAAATAATAATCCTATTACTGTTGAAATGCCAGAAAGTGATTTAGATGGGGTTGAAGTATTTTCAGATATTTTAAATTTTAGAAAACATCATTTTAAATCAAAACTACCATTTGTAATTTATGGTGATTTTGAAACATATAATAAAAAACTTGAACAAAATAATGAAACTGATAAAACAAAAAATTTATTTCAACAACTACCAAACTCTGTAGGAGTATACTTAAATTCAATGTATCCAGAAATGGTTAAATCAGAATATTCTTGTTTTATTGGTGAAGATTGTCATATAAAATTTGTTGATTTTATTTACGAAACGGTTAACAATCTATCTCCATTATTTAAAAAGAATGTAAAAATTAATTATAATACCATGAATGAATCAATTGATATGAAAAAATGTTTTTATTGTAAAATCTTACTATCTTCAAACACTGGAAGAAATCTTGATCATGATCATTTTACTGGTATTATAAGAGGTTTTGCTTGTACAAATTGTAACTTGAATGAAGGAAACTGTCGATTTGTAATTCCAATATTTTTTCATACTCTTTCTGGTTATGATGCAAATTTATTTATTAAAGAATTGTGTAAAAGAGATTCATCGTTAAATAAAAATAATTTGAAAAACCAATTAAATAAATATAAAAATAAACTCAAAACATATTCTTGTTATAAAACTCAAACTAAAGAAATAAGGAAAAAATTAAAAACACTACTTCCATGGATGAAATAATGAATTTGGTTCATACACTTCCAAAGATGAAAAATCTTAAACCACCAAGAGAACAATCAAATTCAACATTAAAAATTCTTGCAAAAACAACTGATAAATATATTTCATTCAGTGTTACTCATAAAGGCATAGAACTTAGATTTTTAGATTCTCTAAGATTTTTTATATCCAGTTTAGACAGAGTTGCAAAATCATTAAACATAAAAAAAATCTTAAAAGAAGAATTTAAAAATAAAAAACAATTTAAACTTTTACAACAAAAAGGTTTTTATCCATATGACTATATCGATGAAGCATGGGAAGAAAAATTTAAACTTACAATACTTCCATCAAAAGAAAATTTTTATTCAATTCTCAAACAAGAAGGAATTTCTGATGAAGATTATCAATATGCTCAAAAAATATGGAAAACATTTAAATGTAAAACATTTCAAGATTATCACAAATTATATCTAAAAACAGATGTATTACTACTTGCAGATTGTTTTGAAAAATTTCGAAAACACTTTTTAAAACATTTTGAAATTGATCCATGTTATTGTTATTCAACTCCAGGGTTAACTTGGTTATGTGGATTAAAACAAACTGAAATAAATATAAGTTTGTTAAAAGATTATGATATGTTGTTAACTTTTGAAAAAGGTATTCGAGGTGGTTATTCTGGTGTTCTTGGAAGTCGATATGTAAAAGCAAATAATAAATATTGTAAAGATTTTAACAAAAATATAGATTCAAATTATTTATTATATTTAGATGCAAATAATTTATATGGATGGTCAATGAGTCAAAACTTACCAACTGGAAATTTTGAATATCAAACTGAAGAATGGTTTTATAATTTTTTAGATAAAAAACCAGTAGAAATTGGATGTATTATTGAGTGTGATTTAGAATATCCCAATGATGTAAAATTTAAAACATATAAATTTCCATTTTTACCAAATAAACGAAAAATTGATGATACAGAATTATCTTAT
>JAUYWI010057422.1:0-28897 GCA_034780595.1 Parotoplana pacifica | reverse complement strand
TTTTGGACAGTTGCTGATGTTGTCCAATGACTTTCTACATACCTTGCGAAAGAACCTTGCAGCTCTTTGACATGACAGTAATTCGCTCGACGTGCAGCTCAGTGTTTAAATAATGAAAAAACATCCTGAAGAAATGCTTCAATACCCCCAATGCTCCACTACATCTAGAGCCTGACGGAAAGAATTGTGCACTACATACAGATTGCAAAACCCAATTGGAAGTAAGCCTGGTGACCCACATTCCTTGATGGCCAAATCATAAAGCTTCCATTTTTTGTTGACATTTGGGCCATCATTATTTAAGTGCGGTAACATTTGCCCCAAAGAGAAGCCGTGCTCCCGCAATACTTTCAGTAATCCACTTGTGACAGTTTCACCAGACAAGGAACAATGTTTTCAAGGTATCGAACAGAAAATGACATCTACGTAGCGAACATGAATGTCTAGTTCTTTCACAACCTGTGCTGTAGTTGTTTCATCAAAGCATATGACAAATGCACTACCTGATTTCATTATTGGTGATCGGCCAGATCCCTACGACCGACGCTAATGCGCTAGCAAGCGAATGACTGACAAACAAACCAATAAATTATTGATTTACACACTTCCTTTATAAAATAAGGACCAAGACAATGAAAAATAGAATATGAAACTATATTTCTTGATAAATGAATGTCCTTTACTACTTCACACTTGGGAAACATGTCAGCAAATATGGAAGCAATGTTTTTAACACTAGAAAATGACAAATTGAACTGAACTAATTTTAGGACCCAAATCATTTCTGTTTTTGTGACAGCATCGGCATGAGACAGAGTCCATGTATTCGGGTTTTTAATCATAAAGTGTGATTGATTGTGAACTACTGCCACTGGGATCACTTTGAGCAACGAATTTCCTTTGGCTTTTCAGATCACCACCTTATACACACATGCTTTCTAGACTTAGCATGTGAGAATATGAGGAATGCCACCACCACAGCTAGCTACAATATTACAGATGGTACATGAAAATTCAGACTCTGATTTATTTTTGCAGTAGCAGTTTAATGTCATAACCAGGACTAAATATAAAAAATAATCACATGAAGAAATTTTATTATTTCAAAATATAAAAATAAGGCAAACAATTTTTTATCATGATTATGAAGAAATTTGAGGAATTTCAGCTTTTTGGCTCAATTTAAGGAATTTGAAGAACAATCACAGGCCTGTAGCATAAGCAACTCGCTTCTATAATTATTTATTAAAATACCAATCACCATAAGTATCAATTAATAAAAATAGAACAATTGGTATTTGAGATCATACACCTCCTATGCACTAGCTGTTATTTAAAAGTTCTTTTTTGTAATAATTTCAAACAAAGTTTAGTAACTTAATTACAGCCAGAGAATATGGCACGAACATTAAGCATATACATTTACTTAAAGCTTACGAGTTGACCTGTGCCTACCTTTGCCATTGACATTGGCCTTGGCTGCTGCACATCGTTTTTGGCAGTTCTCCGACGAGCAACAGCTGCGACACGAAGAAGAGGATGAGGAAGAGGAGGGCCTTCGGTCCACGATGACGACGCCCCCTATACTGGCACGCGTGGACACTGGACGCCCGGATACAGTGGAGAGACGGGTCTTAGAGGCCGATGCACTGGTGCATGGGTCTATTGGACGAATAATGGTCAAATCTGAGTGCAGAGATATCAAGATTAGTTCCATAGACAATTAAAATCATAGAGCAACATAGAACAACATGGTTAACATCTCTGTTAATAAAGGATACCCCACATACTTCCAAACCCTCTGTAAGCATAGATAGGATTCCGAATCGCAATGCTGATAAAATCTTCAAGGTCCCCAATCCAATGTGAGGGCTGATACCCGGCACACAGGTAGCACAATATTCACTCACCACTGCTCTCTACTGACAAGCCATCATCACCTTCATCCTCATCCATCGTTTCCGTCTCCTCACCACCACGATCACTTGCGGATAGACGGCCCCTCAGTGACATCCCCGCACCATTGGCTGCAGTCCAGCTGGCCGTCATGGGCCCGGCCGCGCCTAGTGGCAGAGAGAGCGCGTCCTCACTGCTTGAGGAGAGCTTGTAGTCGTCATTCATATCGAACTGGCGCTTCTGTGAGCAAATACGGGCCAAGGCAAAGAGCAGGATCAGAGGCAGAATGGCCAACACTACAAGAAATGAGAAAGAAATTGGAGAAGTTTAAAGGCAGCGGAACTTCCGTCTTACAACTTAGTAGGGATGAAACGACTTCAGTACAAAAGACAACGTTTGATCTATAATTACTTAGTAGGATAATGGAACATTAAATTTGCGCAGCTACAGCATTTAATATAAGAACAATCATCTATATTGTAGGACTTTTCTACAGAATGAACAATTATCGTCTCATACTGCAAATACGAATACTCCTCTACTGTTCTTCATCAACTCACCTATCCAAGGTAGATGTGACGTCCAGCCATCTCTATGACCATGATCACGTCGCACTGAAAGATTAAATACAAAATACTCAATTATACAATGACAATCAAAGGGACACACAAAAAATGCATCACTCTAAAGGAAATTAGTAAAGTCTCAAAACTATTTATAGCTAAACGGCATGAAATCAATAGTATGTTTTGATGTTAACAAAATACGAATAGCCAACATTCTTCTCACTTCTTACATTGTACATACAAAATACCGGCTCACATTTTTTTAAAAATTACTTGCCTTTGATCTCTAATATCCATCATGTAAAACAACGTCTTGCAATTATTCTATTCATATAATATAAGGTAGGTACTTAGGTAGGTAATTTTAAGTAAACAGCTACTTTTGTTTGGGTTGTCCATTGTATTTTTAGTTAAAAATGAAGGTATGTATGTATTTAACTGTGTAGGTTATCCACATAGTTGTACCAATATCATCGAAGAAGCAGTCCACGGTTAAATATTGCATGTCAGCCATTTTAAATTACTTATTTCTATTAATGATATTTTTATACAGTCTTCTATTATTCATTCCTATGTTTAGTATTATTAAATAGATACGATTACAGAAATTCTATAATGGGCATAAATGTATATAACGATAAATAAAATAGCCATTTCGCTGCTATATCAACTTAAATATAAGCAACAAGATTAGAAATGTATACCTATCCAAGTTGGGTAGGTATAAGTCTTCATAATGTACTTTTATCAGACATTAATAACCTTAATCTATAAATCACTAGATGTAACATAGCATAGCTGGTAAGATAAAATATATCAAACCACAGCAAAAAATGCATAAAATAAAACTATCCTGACATTTTAACCTTATAATGCTAGGAGAGATAATAAAAAACGCCAAGTTATGTAATTCTTTCCCTATTTGTGCCAACTTTTAGAATAGTGAACTTGTAAAATATCATCTTCCTCGCATCTAAAAGTTTATGCATTTCTTGATTTATTATGTTGACATGAATATCAATGAAATGGCCCTAATTAAGTTGCAATAACAAGCTCTTGATTCATTTGACTTATTCAGAGCAGGTACCTACCAGTAATTTCATCTCATTTTGAGTTTACCATCATAAGCTCAGTGATTTATAAGAATAAATAAGTTATAATGTTTAGACAGCCCACGGAAAAAAACAAAAGATACCAATGGATTGTCCCTATGGTAACTGTCCTGATGAAATTGGTAAACTGTGATCTGAGTCGGCGTTACTCGCTCCCAAACTACATACCAGAATGCTTTGAACAGCTAAACAAGCTATCATATTTTAATAAACGAACAAAGTTTCAAGAAATTTCAGTCAAAATCAATTCTCAATCTGTTACAAACAAAAGCCATGCTTTGATGAAAAATAAATGAGATAAAGGGAATAGACAAGATTTTGACCAGTGCCCTGCCAGTAATGGTATTGTTCATATGACCCAGTGGACTTATAGGTAACTTCTATTTATACAGTCAGTCATAATTGGGTGACTGTATAAATAAATCAATAATGTTGAAGCTATAAAATAACCGCTTCGCTCGGGTACAATTCGATTCTACCTCACTTATGTGGAGAATGCTATTAAATATCTTTTACTGGATACCTACCACCTATAGTTTAAATATAGTGCTAATATTAATTGAAATAAAACTAGTTCTATGCCTTCAAACTTAATAATACAAATCAGAAGATGAAGGATTGTTTATATTTCCGATTTTCAGTTTTAAAACATAAATTCTCATTAATTAATCATTACTAAGCAATTTTTTTAACAATAGACAGCAAAATCCATTGAAAATCAATTATTATCGATGCCATAACTAAGACGTCAGTATTGTCTTGAATAGATACAGTTTAATATTATTAATAGATTTTTATTCTTTGAATAAATAAATAAGTACCTACATTGTAATATAAAAAATCTTATTCATCATCCATAATTATGTATAACCGGTAATGCTCTAGAAACGCATGACTGCATATGAATTGTTCTTTTTATAAAATTCAGCCAATAAAGTTTGGAGAACGCAATTTGTACCTACTTCCCAATATTTCGTATAAATAGGTAAATAGGTTGTTCTAAGAAAATATATCGGATAAAAGGAAGTAATTAAAATTCCTTCAAAAAAAGTAATTAAATTATCGATGACTTGTGCCTAGCTAGCAAGATATAAATTATATCTTGGCCATCACGTCTTACTAGCTATTCTAAAGAGCATTCTCTAATGTCCAATATCAAACGTGTTTGGATCTAATTCCCTGAGTAATTAAGATATAAAATAACGTTGCTGTGTTAATACTGATTTAAAAGAACACTCAGAAATCTATTTGCTAGTTTTAATTCGTTACTTCAGAATGTTAAGGACAGCAAAATGTCAAAAGCAGTTTCTATCATTGTAAAGCTGTGATTAGTCGATAGTGATAATAGCAGGTCAATTGCCGCTGTGGGTCGCAAATAGGTACCTGATTAGTGGAGCAGCTAAGATGTCCATATCCCTCAACAAGATCGCCAACTCCAATGTTAAAAATCGGTGTTGTCGACATCCATGAAGAGAAACATTTTCAGTAATCAGGAAAAGTTAATGGATTTTGTTAAGAGCTTTGAGAGCTGTTGACTGTCCAGCCCAAGTCCAGTATGAAGAGGTAATCGTGCCTGGACCTTTATTTGTAATTCAAAACACCTCGTCTTCTGAGAACAGAGCATCTACTCTTACCAATGCAGTGAACTCAATGATCTAAGTACCTACACTAGGTTTGAAAATGTCAATCACGGTACAAGTGATGTCACGTGACTAAACTTAATAAGCTTATAATAAAATTTAATAAATAAATGTTATGAATCGCAAATCTTCACCCACGTAAATTAATTTATTTAATTACGAGTCATTTATTTTTCGATAAAAATCTTGTCAGGACATCATAATTAACCAGACTTTGATTCAATATTTTTCAATATATCTAATTGACAAAATTATACACAAATTTAAAAAAAATCGGAATTAAACCCTTAAATGCGAAATTCGAGGTCAAATTGGAGAATAGTAAGCAGCTCTGTATATTCTATAATTAAAGTGGTCATACAAAACTACTAGTAACAAACTACATGTAGCTACTATTGCTACCTCAACTTTTTATGTTGCATTGGTTTACCTGTATATAGTTTACTTTTATTATTTAAAAAAACTAAATTGGTTCATACAAAACCTTGTTTCCGTACTTTTTTGCGCTTTGATCACTCATTACCTATCAATTGATACATGCTTTATCATCCACGATGGGTACATAAAATCTTATACACAGCGCACTAATTTAGTCATCAGAAACAGCATGCGGTTATTAGCAAACAAATTGAGTGTCTGAGATCTTATCATGTCCCAGCGAGTGTATAAATATTCATTCTGACACACAACTTTAGGGTCTCTGAAAACTGCATCCCAAACAGCACCCAGAACATAGTGAGATAATATGGTGGTGTAGATTCATTCTCAACAAAGAAAAAAACTACTGCTACAACTTGGCCACAGGGCTCCTAACAGGACAAAAAATTGAAGCCTAAATTAATCATTTTACCCTGACTTTCCAGCACTACTCAAAAACCAAACATAAATTAAAATAAATTTCTACTTATCCCATACCAATATGGATACAATCATGTTGAAAAGTAGCAACAACTTCCCCCCCCCCCAACAATATGCCAGAATCAATCATCACCTTAATTGTCCAAGGTAAAGAAACCAGACAATATGAAGGAAATGCCCAGAGCCACAATAGCGAATGAATGCAGCAGAATGTTCTCCACAACAAAGTTAACTTTAATCAGTTTCACCTATACGTACGAGTATTTGGTGTTAGTTTTATATTAATGAAATTGCTTAATAGTGGTATTTCCGAATCTTCCCATTGGATTATTTTTTTATCGACTACTAATTTAAATGATAATTATTATAGCAAATACTGATATAGGCAGTTGTCAATTGTTTATTTTAGTGAATTCATAAACCGACCATTAATTCTTTTTCAATAAAATCTCATAATTCTTGAATCACAAACAAAACGAAATATAACTTCTATACCCGATTCAAATTTTGCTATTATGAAAGAGTTAAAAAAGTTTACTAAAATTGAAATATAACTAAATCTGAATTATTGTTAGCAAATTATTCATTCTATGATGTTTCTGTTGTTTATTTCCAGTGGGAACATTGGGAAGAAATGGGTTAAGCGGCACGCACACCATTGCCAATAAAATAGGGAGGAGGAAAGCATTTCACCAATAAATAAAAACCTACCAGAATCTCGACCATCTAAAATCACAACAAAAATATCATTTAAAAAAGTACCTACCTAGACAACCAACTTTTTTTTTAATTTAAGAAAACGGTTTAATAATTAATTATCGTCGAAAAACATCCATTGACTACTCACTATTGACGAACAATAATTAATTAACAAAACAAGAAGTAGCTCAACAAGATAAAACATGAAAAGAAAGCCATTTCTATATGATATTCGGTGGGTAAAGTTTACTTTGCAAAACAAATAATTCTAGGGAGGCTAAAACAACATTATGTATCTATTTACGTGCCAAGTAATCTTTTAAAAGTTGCAGTTAAATTCTGGTGCTACTGGGATTAAAGAATAAGCATTTCGTTCATGCAATTTTAAAGAATAATAAACAAAAAGTTTTCTTATGTACATTTTGTACAATTATTGTTAGAATTTGTGAGTTTTAAAATGACAATTAGGATCAATTCTCGACAACGTGATCTAACCAGTCTAAGAGCCTATAAGAGTCTAATCATAAAATAAGTAGCGCACAAAAGATTTCTTATGCTTAATGTATAGATCTATTGAATATATATTCAAAAAGCCAATTGTTGAGTGCCTCCGCGGGTTATTAATGGGCCATGGGATCACTCAATGTATTTTTCCAGTTAGAAAAATATCGGTTCCAGAAATTGCTTCGATTGGCTTCAAATTTATATGTACTACTGACTTTTGATGATGTTACAAGTAACTAAAAATATTGGTGCCGTTCTATGTTCACAGGAAATAGGTTTTTGTAAAAAACATTTAATGTAAAATTTTTAAGCATGTTACTTTCAAACAGTATTGTATTTAATCATAATTTTAATAAAATTAACATTAAATATTTTCAAGAAATTCTGTTTTCCGTGAACGTGAGATCACACGGTATTTTATAGACACTTATAATATCCTCAAAAATCATTAGTATAAATTTGAAGTGAATTGAAGCAATTTCTGGAACCGATATTTTTCTAGCATAGGAAAAATACATTGAGTGACTCCACGCCCCATAATATCCCACGGAGGAACTCAAGATTTGGTTTTCTGAATATCTACTCAATGGATCTATTAAAGGCACTTCGACTAGATACTTTGTAATGCTTTCTAAACAAACTTTTTTACGTCGTCTTCAAAACATAGATGTATATTACTTTATGTAAGATATGTACAATATCTATGCTTCAAAATTATTTTCACTAATGCATTGTCATCTGCAGTAAACATTTGATCTCCCAATATCGCATATATCGATATACTAAAATTCTGGGCTGAACATTACATTTATAAGGCATTTGGTTCTATAAAACTCATAAACATCGATAATGCTGAGCAAAGTCGTCGTGGTCTAGAAGTTGATATGCTTGCATGATAAACAGAAGGTCCAGGGTTCGAATGCTACTCTGTATTGAAGGGCAAATACTCCAAAAACAAATAGGCATACGGATGTTCCAGCAAATATTGATATTATTAAATTTAATTATCTTTTAATTTATTTCATGCCATTTAGAAATTTTCAATATCTTTATTTACAAAACCTTATCTCATTTTATTTTTCTAACATGCACTCGATTTTTAATAATAGTATTAAGACAATTATCTTATTGTATTGAGTTTTAGTATGCAAATTTTAACATCGTCTCACAGTAACCACAATGCCTATATTTTCATCCAACTCCCAATTTGTTGTGGAAACACTGATCGACTATTTCAAATTAATAAACAAACCAGATTTGTGCTTAGCTAACAGGTTGGTTTACCAATTATTTCTAAATATTATTTAATCTAGAACAATCTTTCTAAATATTTGAATTACGAGTTGAAACCCATATAATGTCTAAAACTAGTTGAATAGTTCAGAGTGAGCGGGTAGCTGATCTTCTAATAGAATTGATGAATTATTTTGAATAAATATAAAAGAAACCCACTGCTCCAGGCGCTCCAGCCCGGACAGATAGCTTTGTTGATAAAAACCTGCACTAGATAAATTATTAATATCAAATATAAATAATATACAATAAAAGTAATATGTAGTGGAAACAAGGAAGTAGTCGCCTTATTTGCCGGTCAAGTCAAACTATCATCAAAACGTTCCACTCAATTATGCTGAAAATCACCAAGCAAACCAAACCCCAAGAAATACACATTGTCAGCTTGATATATACAACAATATATCAGCACACCGAGAAATATTCTTATTATGAATCCAGCACTAATCTAATAACTACCATCACGTTGATATGGGGGAAGCAAAGAAAAATCGATAATTTTAGCATTCTATTCATTTATTCCAAATGCTAGATACGCCCGTGTCTCACCTCTTTATTCTCTCCCGCCACATAGTCTGGAGCTCATAAAATTATAATATATTCGGTTCAGCAACGCTTGAGCAAAAAGATAAGTTAACGCAAGAATACTTAAAATTCAGTAAACTTCGCATTATTCAAAATAAATAAAATATTATCTTTTAAAGCTTCTCACCTATACCAGCTAGAGGCTATCGATTAGACAAGTTTCACTGTTAGAATGAAAATGCAGAATACAAAACAATTTAACAATCCAAAACCCCAAATGTCGTTAAAACTTAGACAATACGTGCACAGACAAAATTGTATTGTTGGGAAATTTAATACAAGAACAATAAACTAATCTTAAGATTACCATCATATGTCTGTAATTTAACCCTTGGCATGCATGTTCCTTGAAAGCTGAAATTTATTGATTTTTTAACAATCACTAATTTGCTTCAATAATCCACTAAAATTATTCTTTTTAATGTAACAAGCTTTCGAAGATAATAAAAAACATATTAGAATGGATCCACACATATCTGGTCCTAGGTCCAAGAAAAGAGGTGCTGCTGGTCCGACACACATGGAATTGGGGTTTTGTTCAATTAACATCAAAGACTAAGTAAAAGAATTAATCTTACTAACAATCCGACTTGCTATATAGACGATAGTACCTATGCTTCATATCTTACTAATATTGCTGATAGTTATGTTGCTGCAATCGATTTCATCCGTGCCCCCATCGAAGCAGTCATCAATGCCATCACAGCGATTGTTACCCATTTTGACGCACACCAACGTTTCATTGCCACACCAGAACCCAGTTTGAACACCACACCGACTTTTCTCTTTAAGTAAATAAATATAAAAAGCATTTTAAAATAAGAAAAAACAATAGTTTTAAGTATAATCTAACCCGTCTTAGGATGTTATTATCAATCCAGTCTGAAAGGATTTCACAAAACTGATAATTTTTAATTAATAATCCGTGTTGTACCCAGTGAAGTTCACATTAGCTTATAACATCTTCTCACTTAAATATTGTATGAGAAAAATTGTTTTAAATGTCTTTATTTATACAGAAATGAGGTTTCAAAAATAACTTTCAAAGAGTTTGCAAGTTTTGATACAATTTTCCTGAAAAACACTCGGAGCATTTAGCAAAGACTCCACTGTAAAGAAGTTTTTCTAGGAGTGGAATTTCTAGCTCAATGGCAAATGTATTTTTTAATGAAATCAACTTTTTTGATAAAATAGATATCTCTGAATTATAAAATATCAAAATGCTGAAGAAAAGTAAATCATTAGCCAACAATAAGACTCTTTCCTACAGATTTGATAAGCGTGCATTACTTTTAAATGATTAAACACTAATATACCTAAGAATTAAGCCAACATGCCCGTCAGGATAATAATATTATAGAATAACCACAAGTGATCAATAAAAATGATATATGTAGGTATTGGGCATTGGAAATGTATATTACATGTGATACCAATATAATAATTAACTTTCAACTACAACTAGAGGTTGATTCCTACCACGCCAATCAAAATAAAATAATTGGAACACTGCATCTGAAATGTATAATTTATTTCACAATCCATTTTTGTAGAGCAAACTGGATAGGTTGCGATACCTAACACCAGCTTCATTTGAAGGACAGGAATTAGATAAACCACAGCCATATCCTTGCAAGGAAGTCCTAAGAGAACATAGTAATAAAATTATACTGATAAACAGACACACGTTTAATAGCCACAAGTTAAGACAAAATTTTAGAAGTTCAAAAGAAGTTGATTTTATAAAAAAATGTCTATTATGGTTACGACTAACTGGTTTTTTTTTTATTTTAAAAAATGGGAAAAAGATAACTAGCATAAGAAGAGATGATATCGGGTCTCACCAATTCAGAACTAGAAGAAACTAAAAATCACAAAATCACAAAAAATGTAATTCATGGCTAGAAATACACAGTCTAAGTAGAAATATACCTCTAATTATAAAATCACCATTTGCGATATTATCAGCCAAGTTTCACATCCTATTAAAATATTTTATTTATGGAACCAAATGATTACAATTTATGTCATTGTTCTAACACAAGCCAAGATGTGTGTTTCAAATACACTAAATTTTCAATCAAAATGAATAGACAATTTTATCTAATCAGTTCGCCATGCGTGAATACGATAATAGTAAAATGTTCTTTAGGTACCTTTAGCATTATTATGTAAAATAACAATATTCAAACCAAAAACAGCTTCCTTAATTTTATCTAAATTTAACTAATAACATCTATGGCCAAGCTGGTTAGAATTTAAAAACTCAATTCAGGTGAGATACACTCTTTACCAGCTTTGAACAGATAATTTGGCAATTCAAAAACCAAAAGCAAACATGTCAATTTGAGTACCAACTATTTTATACTACTTTTACATTTCTTATATGCATTGTTGGTATAAAAGATTCCACCATCTCAAAAGTTGATTTTGATTTTCCTTTTAATTCAACTAGTGCTTATTTATCGTTTTACAATTTGAAACTAGATTATGGGAAGAGCGACGGTTGTGTACACATAAAACTGGTTAAAACTCACCGCTGAGGGTCCTATGTCCCGCACCATATTTCTTGTTATTCTTTTACATTTTAATAACTTTACATTTTTCATTTCTGACTGGACTGTTTTATGGATTTTGATTTTCGAATAAACTAGATAGCACTTTCAATCACCAAGCTTGACTAACCATCTTATCATGCTTCAGCTAAGGTGTAGAACAGGATGCACATGATTATATATTTTGATTTGATCTTGAAAAGATGTTGTTATATGTTGAAGACATATTTTTACACATCTTTTGGTTAGATTATATTCATTTCTATGGTGTTAGTACTTCCAAGATTTTAATTTTCTATGTTAGATGCAGTAAAAATTTCATTCTACATAGACAAGTACAGGATAGCTATTTCGACTTTGTTATGATCTCATCAACTAGGCATACTCAAACTTGTCAATGTAACGCATTTGATAGAAGGCAAGCACTAAATAGAAAAACAAACGTAAGTTTTCATATTCTTCTCCACTTTTAATCTCAAACAACCAAAAGAGGGAAAATGTGGCTAACCTGATTAGAATAGAAAAAAAAGGTGAGATGCACTCTTTACCAGCTTTGAACTTCTGTTTATTTTTCTATTTAGTCCTCGCCTTCTATCAAACTGTTTTGCATTGACAAGTTTGGGTAATGCCTAGTTGATGAGACCATGATGAGGTTGAAATAGCTATCCTGGTCCCTCACTACTTGTCTGCAAAAGTAGCATAAGATAGTTGGTACTCAATTGACATGTTGCTTTTGAATTTAAATAGCCAAATTATCTGTTCAATGCTTGTAAAGAGTGTATCTCACCTGAATTGACTTTTTTAATAACACAGTCTCTAACAATATTGTCTATTAATTAATAATTAATTATATTATAAGACAGGCTAAATAGGTAGTTTTCTATAGCAAAATATCTCAAAATAAAAACAAATGAGAATGAGAAAGTTATCCGACCAACAATTTTAAAATTTATTGCATCCAATGACGTCGTTAATATGTGAAAATTTTAATATTGCTCTTTCGATTCTTATGTTGTTTAGGCGGATTGTCAGTGTATTGAGCAGTTTATTAATTACAATTATTTGACTTTCTGCTAATCCTCAATAAGACTTTTAAATATGACATCTCAATTTATCTTCAGTTTTTATTACAAGTCTCTGAAAAATAATCAAACCAGACAATTTCATATAGATAGACACAGATTAGATCCCAGCAATCTATGCTACTGTATTTTATTAACTTCAATTCAGCTTTAATCAAGCAGCTTTATTTATATTTCATTTTTATTGACATAAAATTTATGCGATTTTATTTATGAATATCGGTTACATTGTTGATTTAGATTATCTGCTATAAGAGAAACGGACGACAACAAAGTAGCTTTATTATTATGATATTTTCAAAACATGATGAAAAAATTTCACATCAGTGTATTATTGAAATATCTACTATTCTTACCGCTACTCAAATCTGTACACGCATAACCATGGAAATACTGCACAACATAAACACAAAGCCAAAATGTATACTCGTATTATGGAATAATAATTCTAATCAGGCCAGGCATATAAGTAGAATATTCCCAATAGAATGCGAATCACTTTCAACAATAGCTTGCTAGATTATCAAGTCTACACAAAAGAAATGATTAATCCGGCCTAGTTTCATTGTCTGCTACTTACATTCCTTTTAAAAATTTACAGCTAGCCCGTAGCGTAGGTATGTACCCCTCTCAAAGACGAACGCTAGGAATAATGGCAATAATTTCACTTATTTAACCTCAGAGAAAAGCTAAGTCACTATCCTAGCATAGGTACAATAAATAATTAGCCACGAGCAGAATATCAATACGTCAGAAGGGAAATATAAAAAATTAGCTTTTTAATTGTATTTTGAGCATTTCTCTAAAATACAATATGTGTACATCTCCTTCTATTTAATTGTTCGCTGCTCACAATTAGATCTATAAATATGCAACAAAAATGCAAGAAATCTAGTCCAAAATGTTATTGAGAATTAAAATATATCCGAAAAGCCATGCAGGGCTTAAACTTTTCTGACTTAAGACAAAATTAGTTCTGTAACAATACAGGATAGCGATAAAATATTCTTTTACAGAAACTATCCATCAACTCGTATGTTAAAGATTAAGTATCAGCTTTTTACTTATCCAAGAAACTTTCGATTTTCAAACGGGAAATAGATTCTCAGTTGAAAGATTCTCAATAGAACAAATTTCCGTTATTAGCAGGAAAGCTCGTCATGATTCACTGGTAATGGATCATAGGTCTTACACCTCCATTCACTTTGTCGATTTTATTATTTATACATAATATAATATCACATTAATAGAGCGTTCTATAGGTAAACCCAACTACAAAAATTTGCCTATAAAAGAAAAATAATTCTATAGAATATATGAGTCCTTCCTTCATATAGTTAGCTCAAAGAAACACATATCAATAGAGGAAACCAGAATGGCACACAAACCAAATCAACTGCTTCGTATATAACTACACTCAAATACAACTTATTGAATAACTACACCTTACTCTCCTCACTCACTCTTTTCAAGAGCCGGTCAGTTTGTGATATACAGTGACATAAATTATTCGATTTGATGCGCTCAAAAACTCAGTCTCCGGTTTAGCAACATTATCAGCAAGACATCTTGTGTATGACGAGACAACATTCACTAGAACCAAACCTGGATCAAATCAGCAGCAGCGGCGGTAGACTGCTCTACGATTGACTTATTTTGGTACCACAATATCTCTAAAAAAGCTCCCAACCTAATAGAAACACAGTCAAACAAACGCACTCACTGTAAAACAGGTAATAGGACAAGACACCGTGCACAAGGAATGTGGCAACAATCTATGTAGATACCTGCCTATGTAAAAATGGTGAGAAACAAGGTTGAGCTTTTGCTCTATTTAAGTCACAGAATGATAATATAGTAGCAACAATAATAAATGTTTTGCCAAGTCAGCCTTGTCCGATCAATGAATCGGTATTAGAAGACTGGTCTGTTAGCCGAAGGCTTTGTGCAACAATGCACCAGATCAAGTTTCAGTCATCAATGATATCTAGTCGGTCAAATGTCCCAATTTAACCCCATCACTCACCCACCCAGCCGCTCGTCCCCAGAGAACAGGGGAATAGAAGGGGGGCTAGAAAAACAACCAAAGGGGGTCATCAGTCGTTGACATAGCCACTCAAGAAGTTACCAGTTTTAATATCAACATCATTGATGCAGCACACGTACGAGTTACTGTCGGGCGAAATGGCAAATATTTAGAATAACTAGCTAGTTAGCTCTATTTAAGGTACAGACAGTGCTAGGGAATTAGAGGCATTACAGCGGTGCAACGAAGGGGAGTCTGGAAGAGGAAAACAAAAACACAGATTTTCAAGTGAAATGTTTTGTCAGAAGATCCGATCTAAGTAGCTACGTCGAAAACAGACATTTGACTGTGGCATACAAGTGAATAGGTACAATCCTTTCCATCATCGTTGAGCAATAAGTACAAAATCTATGCCTTCGATATTGTTGAGAACAACCAATCTAACAAATGAGTCAGTGCACTGTAATAAAAATTCCAACAATCAATATTCATAATAATTAGAGGTCTATTAATCAGCATCCACTTTCCTGTTGAGTATAATTATTGATTGTACGATACAATTATCATAAGTAAAGACAACATTTTATCAAAATAGCTCAAAGCAAACTATAAGCGGAACATGAACTACTTATTATTCAAGTTTTTTTTAATAAAGAACACAACTGAATTGAGTCTAATCATAAATAAACTTTATGTTGTAGTTCAAATGAAAGAGAGGCCGCAATTATCTAATAATACTCGTAGTAAACAAAATATTGCTTAGCTGATTATTATTGCACATAAATTATAAAGTTGTTTGAAATAATGGGCCAGATGCTAAGACAATTAAAAGTTTTGCTATATATAAACAGGGCATTATATTTAAAAAAACCTATTGAGTGCAAAACAACTTTTAATAAAAACGACCGATGTTGAATAATTTCATTTTATCGTTTCCACTTTAAAATAAAGTCTTATTGCATTTTTTAAAATCAGAAACATGTCTCCTTTAAATCGAAAAATATCGACGTCTATCCAAATACTTAAATTAGTTTATAGCTTCAATACGATTTTCAATTACTTTTATCACGTTGTTTAAACTTGCCTTTAATGAATTCACTTTTAAAATAGTTAAACATTACTCAAACCTATTACAAGATGGTCTACACATATAGGACTCTAACTACCCCCCCCCCAGATATAGGTGACTCGAATTAAAACAAATTAATAAAAAAACAATCACGCATTATTCGCAAAACGTAATTAAATAAGAGTATACGGTAGTTTTTAGACAGAGATTTACTACCTATCGATGTACCCATCTATAGCCAATATCGTGGCCATCGATTTAAATTCATTTTTCAATTTTGATGTCTAGTTTTAAATGCTAAAACAATAAGATAATGTATAAAAAGACTAGAAAAGCTGTAGTAGACCGATACTTATTGAAAAGTTAGTAAGTAGAATAAATTTTGATTTGTCAGCTTGCTTAATTTAAATTATCCCAAAAAGACACACAAAACTTTCCTTTAAAAAAGCTATTACTATTTACCCCCACAGTTCTCTTTTACATTGTATGGAATAAAAGACGCCAATGAGCCGACTAATACGTTTAGCGATTCCAAAAAGGACAATTTTCTAGTGATCATAGGAAGTTATAAAACGATTAATACAAAGCAGATCGGAAGAAAAGACATCGATTGTGTCGGCAAGATACCAAATTTACGCCTGAAGAAGAGTGTAGACACATGAATCCCGGCCGTACGCCTAGATAAATAGGGACTACTACATACACATTATTATAGGCAGAAGTTGATTGATACAGGCAAGAAGGCAAAAATGTGCATTCACTTGTTTGTTGCGGAGGGATAGTTTTTTGTTTAATCTTTCAATTTAGAAGTATGTTAAAACAAGAAAACAACTAGGACTAGAAAAATACGCACTTACGTTATGAAAGATTCTGTACTAATTGATAAAGAAGTCAACTACAAATATTTAATAGGAGCTGCATACGGCGCTCTTACACATCACTACTTTGCACAATTATCATTATGACAATATTCAAGAAACGACAGTCAGTCACTCACAAAATTATAGCCGTCGTCTTCAAAACTATTGATTACGTCGCAGAAAATAACTTTATATCATGTAGATAAGTTGTTCATATATATCGCTTTTACTAAATAAACCTGCGAAATAAGTAGGTAGGTAGGTATGACATAAAATATTATGTACAATTTCGATAGGTACCCTACTTTACCTTGGCAAATATCCAAATCAATATAATGCACAACCTCTAAATACTAAGAAAACTGATTTCAGTTTCTGTCTGATTGTTTTTTAGAAATTGTTGCTAATTATCTTCTCTTGGTTGTCATTATTATGATAAAATAACTCAAGAATTCCTCAAATTATTTCAACAACAAAAAGTAATGCCATTTCAAATATAATGAAAATAAATCCCTTGTAGTAAGTATCTTTGTATGAGCTTATTGCTCTTTCAATTATTTTAAAAATGTCAAGTGAAGTACTATCTAATAAGCAAGGTGAAATCGAATGAATTGTTTGTTGTAAGTTGAGAGAGTACGAAATTCATTATTAGTTTCAAGTTTTGATCAATGTTATCAACCAAACAACTTACTATCCTCGTTGGTGAAATTTCCATCAAACCGCATATAAGCCACGATTCGAATAGAGAAGGATGATCCAGTGTCAGTTCGACCATTCTTGGTATGCCAGGTGACCCAAAGTTTGCGATAGATACTGGACACAATCAGAGGATAGGTACCAGTCGAATTATAAATATGGTGCTCTGTAAGCTTCTTCTTTTCCTTCTCTTTCTGCATGAAAAACAACAGACTATTAATTATTCTACAATAGAGGTAATAATTAATGGGTCGTAGAAAAACAAAATAACACAAAGTGTTGTCCTGAGCAGAGAAACTGGTAGCTGTTGTAAAAATGCCTGTAGCCAGCAAATCAATATAGCACAAACGTTAAAATAACACCTAACAAACCCAACAAAATGGATCAAGATAATTGAATAAATCTATGATCTCGACCAAATGCATTATCTAGACAATTTTTTTTACATTAAGTAAGTAATTGTGCATACGACTTTCTGATAAAAGTTAAGATTAGTTGTTTGTCCTTTTGAAGAACGGGTCATTTTCCAAATTACTGTTCGACCCTCGTATTTTCACAAGTGTTCTAAAGGTAAAGTGTGATAGATTTAAGAGTAACTTTGGGAAGTCAAATCTCTATCAATTTTTATTTTTTTCTCTAGCACAATCCTCCAAGTTAACTGAAGAAAGGCTCTTAGTAGACACTTTTCTTGTGCCAGAAACAAAACCATTGAATGGGAATGTTGCCTAAAATCCATTTCTATGGCCTAAACAATAATTAATAATTTACATTATTTTAAACTTGGGATTCTGTGATAAATTAAACGCTTAATTTAATACCAACTAAGCTATGTAACTTTTCCCTAGACACTTTATACAAACAACAATATAAGCTTTGATGTTTTATAATAAGCTAATCAACACTCTGGCATTTTCCAAGCACAGAAAAATTACGATAAGTTTCAATTAAAAAATCAATATTCAGAATATCTATTTTGTAATTAACAAGTAGGTACCTACTATTTTAAAACAAATTCTCATAATGTTATTAACAATGTCTGTCCCAACATCCTATAGTTTAGCAAAACTTCTTTAATTTTTATTTTATTAAAATCAATAATGAATTAATTAAATATTTCTATGATATAAAGCATCCAAAGATTTTTTAGATACTCAGTTTTAATATCTCAAATTAACTGTTAAAATACCATTGCCAAATGGTCGAAATATTAATAAAACATTTACATAATAGTAGTTACTCTAATATTTAAGATTTTCATACATATATGAAAATCTGATTATTCAATAACTAGTCATCATACATTTTATTAAAATAAAACGTATACCTATATAAAAGCAAACCTAATTTTCTGAACAGTTAAAAAATATATCAAAATTAAATTTGCACACTTAATGAAAGACATATTTGTCTCACTATCAAAGACGTAGGTCTTAACAGCTTTACCCAAAGTCTACTAACTAACTACCCCGAAAGATACTCTTCAGAAAACTTAAGCTGTTGTGTTGTGAGGTTGTTTTTTTTCTCATAAAAAAAAACAAAGAATTAAAAACGAAACTTAATAGAGATTCTGCTACATTCTTGAAGCGGAATTCCTGCTTCCCTCACCCCTTACATCAGGTTGGTTAGCTTTAGAAAGCCTATCTTATACAAAGCGATAAGATACCACAACTAAATTAAAGTTCTAACATAACACATCGCCTCGCATATCAATAGATAAATTACAATGTTTAAAACTTAAGAAACATAAAAAAATATATAGCCATATAGTATTCTCCGAGGACAAAATTAAAAGAAGAAATCTCGAGCACAGCGTCTAAATTTTCATTGATTTTCGACAGAAATTGAAAGTCAAAGCCAATAATACGACAAACTTACATACTTTGCTTTGAGTCAAAGAAAACTAATAAATATAAAAAGCAACACCAAGTCTTCTACATAATCAATACTGGAACAACTACAAATCTAAAGTCAGTCTCCCTAATGTCTAAAATGTTACCATTTGTCACTAATATGGGAGTAATCATTAACAATCCCCTACGAACAATTATAACATTATGTAGTAAATAATATCTACCCAGACCGAATTAACTTCATACTTAGCCTAAAACTAATACATATACTTAGCAGCACCGCTAAATGATTCTGACAGACCATCTCTTATATTAGGTGACATTAAAAAAAACAGTGGATGTTATAGACAGGAATCCGACCGTGAGATCTTTAAAACAAATATCTCCCAGACAAATTTCAGTAAATTTGAAACAAATATCTACAAGTGATTATTAAGTCTAAGTTTACTTAGTACATTTATATTACCACAATTGTATTCTAAACAACAATAGTTAAAGAAACTTAGCTACTAAAAGAACCAACCAAGACCTTCCCTAGGGAGTTCAGAATAAACAAAAAATAGGAAAGCGGCATCCGCCCCGTATAAAACCAAATGAGAATTTGTTTTTCTCACACTAGACAATATTTTTGATTTTTAATTGCAATAAAAAAACATGTTACAGTTTTAAGATTTGAATATTGATTGCATTAGATGTTTTCTTTTATTGAAGAGGAGCTGAGCAGTTAGTTATTATGAGTTGTTGTATTGTGCCTTAAATTATTTTGTCTACTGTTTAAGTTCGCTGGCTATATGCGTCTTGTTTATTGCAAAACAAATAAAGTTATTTATAGAAAGATATTTCTTAAGATAAAAATATAACACATGCCTAGTTTTCGGATGTTGTCTGTGAGCCAAATAAAACAATTATATTTGCTACCATACAATATGTATAATTATTCCCTACATGTCTCTAAAATTGACGTTTTAAGGTATGGTATTTAAAAAGATCTAAATCCCACCCATAGCGTTGTCCAGTCAGTTTCGATTAATCGATTCAACAGCTCCCTCTACCTTCAATTCAATGTGTCTTTGTATGTAGCATCCCCACGTCCCGTATGATTGAATTTTATTGCCCGATATATTTATTGAATTCTTCTTCTGTTGCATTATACACAGAGAGGACTTAATTGACAAAACTAGACCATTTCCTAAGTATAAAGTACTATTAAATATTAGGAGTTTGGTCTATAGCTAGCCATATACATATATAATGTGTTATGTGAAAAGAACAGCTTGTCAACCCAATACAGAGAGAATTAGGGAGGGTTCACTAACGAAAACCACGACACGACGTTAAAAAGCAAAATTGGTTATGTTGTTGGCATATAAAAACTAGGGAATATTCTGTGTAGCTATTATAGTTACAGTTGTGTGTGCCAATGCAAACAAGATCCCCAATACCTAGATAGGCGGTAGAATGATCTGCGACATACATTAGAGGTGGATGCCAAACCACGATCCATTAAAAGAATGCGTTTATGTATGATTGCTGGGTATTATAGGGGAAAAAATCATATAATTGTTCAATGACTGTTTTAAAATATGCTAATAGGTATTTCTACAAATGTAATGAGTACCTAATAGCCTATGCAGATTGCTAAATGTTTACTATTTTTAATCCAATTTACCTTACCAAACTGACAACAATATTAACCGCCAAATTTCTAGCATTATAAGAACTGTTGCGTAACACAACAAGATGATGAGGAAACTGTCAAGCGCAGGGGTCTATAAGTAACATCAGAGGCAGAGAAACTGCTGAGTACAGCTAAGAACACATTGTGAAAATTAAGTACAGTCATAGAAATAGATAATACTGTATTTCTTATAACAGTTTATATGCATAAAAACTAACATATACATACATATTACAAAATATTTGACATTGTTACAAATAAGAAAGTCTTTGAAGTAATTCTAGCTTTTCCAGACCCATCTACTGAGCATGTATTTATCCTATTAATAATCATGGGACCAGTAAGAAATCTAATTTAGCAGGTTGTCGTTCTCAAGGATTACAAATCATCTGCATCTGAATTTATCAACTCAAAATGGTCCACGAAGCTAATGCTATTATTTAATGACACAACACAAAGGCCACCCAACAGGTTATGAGGTGCCCCAACTGCGTATCAAGTACACATATTCAACTGGCCGGCACATTAAAAACAACTAAACAAGTTGACCTTTCAAACGTCTGCTTGCCACAAAATAACACCACCACGTCCGTCCAGCAATAGTCCAGAGAATATGGCAAAGTCATCGCACATCTTACCAACACATTTCTTTCACTATCTGTAAACAATCAACAGAGCCAAGCACAGGATCCGATCCGAAGCATTTACTATTTAAAAAAACATCTTTCCAACAGACCAGTAACCGTCCTAAGTTTATTTCCTCTTAGAAACAAAGACCCCCTGAGTGGCTACTACTGTCACCTATTAGTGACTTAATAACAGGATCACCGAGTGAAATTCATGCCAAATAAACTAACTGTAAACTTAGTAGAAGAAAGGCAACACGTTTGATCAATAGCAGGCTGATAATGTTGCTGATAATCTGGGAAACTGATCCTACCTAGTCAGTTTTGAATGTAGTTCTGGGGTAATAGTAAGAACCAATTCACCTAACACATGTACAGCGTATACTAAGTAAAATGCGATAAGTGCAAAGTGATTCCATTGCAGAGCGCGCGGGAATTTCGAAATCGGTCATCAAAAATCAATTGAAAAGTGTCACTCATTTCACGTAACCATGGTAACATTATGACTAAGAAAATTAAAATTATATACGCTAGGAATATATCTATAATGTGTAAGTTAAGGCTTTTCGACTAACATCGGCGATGGCATTGTAATGTTAAATCTAATTTTACTAGAAGCTATACCCATTCCAATTAAACTGAAATTCATTATGGGCATCAACTCAGTACCAAGGAGTACAAATAACTCAACCAGTGTATCAAACTTTTGTATTTCTGCAGAATATAGACTTAAATCTATTACTTCAGTTTAATGAAATATGCGACACACAATTCTCAGAATTTATTTAGGCTATCCATATTCAGTTAAATATTCAGTGAATTAATTCTATTGAACAATTTGATTCAAAATTAAAAAGATTAAAACTATGCATGATCATAGAATGATTTTTTTTATTAAATTGATGGTATTGAAACATGTTTTGTTTTATAACAAAATATTCATACTTATTCAAGTTTGTTAAAATATTTACAATTAATTTACCTCTTAGTAGTTTTGTTGATTTATTAGGTGTTCGCTGCTATTGATGAAAACATTAAATATTCCTGATTTGTTCGTAAAGCATTTAATAGTGTTAGTCACAACCAATTCTGGGAAATGTTATCAATGCTCGGTTTCAACTCATATTATCAATTTGGTGAAGGCACTCTATCATAACCAAACCGCAAAGATTAGGTGGAATAATGATCACTAAAGTGTTTCCTGTCAACAAAAACGGTGTACGTCAGGGATGTATCTTATCCCCCTCCTCACCGTTTAAGTATATACACTGAACAGCTTATGAGAGAAGCAGAAATTGAGGAGTTTAGCATAAAGATCGGTGGAAAGCAACTCAGCAATGCTAGGTATGCCAATGATACAGCTTTGATTGCAAGAAAATAGAAAAATAAGGCTGGAAAGAGGCGCCTCCTGAAATTAATGGCAAAAAGACCAAAGTTGTGCGAATTGGAAGAGCTATCAACAATTGGAAGAACGCAAGTAGATGGGGAACCATCGATAAAGTGGAAGGTTCAAAGACAAAGATCGATCAAGAAGACATCGAAGCTGCCTGATGGACGTAAGAACGAGAATTGCTATGGTGAAAACAAAAATGAGCGAGATGATCTGCTTTTGGAAGGACCGTGCACTGCCAACTCAGTTAAAAATGAGGTTGGTGCAGAAGGATGAAGCCTAAACCTCGATGAGGAAAGGCTTATCAGTGCAGCAGAGATGTGGATTTGTAGAAGGCTTCCGAGAATCAGCTACAAAGAGCACAGAACAAATACTAGCATCTTTAAAGAGCAAACAACATCCCCCCCCTCCTGTTAAGACACATTCGATAAAGAACATCAATGTAGAGAAGGAATTTGCAACCTCACAAGAGCAGACGTCGAAGAGGTAGACCAAGGACACAGTATCATGACAACATCAAGAAATGGTCTGGACTGAATATGGATTAAGTTAATCTTACAAAAAAGGATCGCAAAGCATACCATTATCATCATTCGTATCAGAGACGTCTACTTCAATTCAAAAATAAATCATTACGCTTAGCAACCAACCAACTTGATGGATGGTTAGTCCTGTCCTCAATGCAACTAAAAAAATAAACTCTTCCACCACATTTCTTAATTCGCCTAATCACTTTTTGACTCAACACCTTTTCTAAATTTCTTCCAAAAGTATCATCAACCAAATCATTTTTTAAACAAACATAACATTCACATTATTAGCAAACATGATGGCAGTAGTCTCCATCAAGGATGCTACATCATTGAAACGCTATCATACAACAATTGGTATAGATTAATGACGATATTTTTTCAAAATATCTAAACTTAAACAATGCAGTTCATCTATATGTCTATCTCTCTGTTTATTTTTTCGATGTTCTCTATCATTTATTTTCAAATTTCTTGTCACCAAACTTCTATCTGCTATTTATCATTCTGTCTAATTATATTTTAATGATCTTATTCATACCCTGAAGAAATTTACCAATATAATTCAAAACTGGTCAAAAATTTTATTTTTATTTTACCTTAGTATGTTGATTAATATGATCATTCTTACCTTGTCACTAAAAACACTATGTTTGTCAATATATGCTGTGATGTTCAAATAATCCTCGGCATTAAGGGCATCCACCTCAATACGATAACGAAACATCCAGAAGGAGACTGTGCCCACTTCGGGTTTGTGCTGCACAAGGATGCCCAGTGGCTCTACTGTTGCACCACAGGCATAATGCACCAATGACAAACTAGAATTGTACTCGCCACTCACCAGGCCAACTTGCTGGTAGATTTGATAGCTTCTCATATTCAACATCTTAAACTCCTTTGAATGGCAAATTTTGGAATTTTTGGGTAGCAATGTATCTGATGGGTGAAATAATAGAAAATTAGTTGATATTAACTATACATTATCACTTTAGCTAAAATATACTAATGAAATAACCAAACATTTTGTACCTACTAGAATGTAATATCCAATGTTCATATTGAAGAAATAGTAGTACATACACCAAACAAATTTTATGAAAGAGCCAGATTATTATTCTTTTGATAACACTATGTGAAAATAGCATATTTTCAATGTTTCTGTTAAAGTTGAAAAGAAAAGGCTAAGGCTTAAAACTCACAAACAATGCCATTGACATCATTAATTTTATTCACAATATTTCAATACCAATAAAAATGTTAATTAAAAACCTATCACCAACATAAAGTATGACTTACATTGTTCATAACCAAGACAATTAATCAACATAATTGTGGAAAACAGTAAGATACAAACTAAACCATTCATCGTGTAACTAATTCTAAAATGAAATATAAAAGAAATCTGGTCATATTTTAAAAGTAAAATAATAATTAATATCCTTTTGCACAAATTTAAAATTTGAATATCATTTTAAATAACCAAAAAATAAATGATTGGCCATATGAGTGAAATTAAACCTCATTAAAGATGATTTAGTGACTTAAGTATTTAGCTAATGAAAGAAAACCTTTGAAGAATCAATTACAAATAAATAGGTTAAAAATAGTCAACCTAAAACCACCAAGCTTAAAGTAGTAGATGTCTATAGGAGAAATTAAAAATAGAAGTCAATGGAGAGCTTTTTGTGACATCATTTTCTCAAAATGGCTAACTCTGTCACAGGATGGACATGGAACTACATACCAAGGTTAGAAGCCCAACTAACCTGTCTCTAGCTTATGCATGGCTAGCTATGGGGGAGTAGTGCTGTGTCTGACATGTGCCAGTCCCAAACCTCGGAAAAAGAGGAGGGTTGGTGTCAGCAAGGGCATGCAGCTGTAAATATTGTGCCAATGCAATATGAGATGTCTTCACAAGCCAAGAAAAATAGAGCTAAAGCATATCCCATAGGCAATGTATTTCCTCACCTGAGTAACATGAAAAATGAGCAAGGAGCTAGCTGATCAAAACAACTTATGAGTGTCAATGTGGAACCCATGACTGGTAGAGCAATGGAAGTGGCAGATATGCTGAGGAGAAGAAAGTAGACATTGCCTGTGTCCAAGAGGTCAGATGGAAAGGAGCAAATGCAAAGAAAATAAGCCAGGGTTACAAAATGTACTACAATAGCACAAAGGACCACCAAAATGGAGTAAGAATCATCATCAAAGAATCAAGCAGATATAACATACTTATCATCAAATGCCTAACAAACAGAGTCATGACAGCTAAAGTAGTCATTACAGATGCAAATGAAACCATTACCTTCATCTCTGCATATGCACCTCATCCTGGGCTTACTGATGAAGAGAAAACAATGTTTTATGAAACCCCAGAGGAAACAGCAAGAGTGGACAGTAGTGTTTTAATTATTGGAGCAGACATGAATGGACATGTAGAAGTAGAGCATGAGTCTTGGGCACATGGCAGCAAAGGTTTCAGAAGTAAGAATGAGGCAGGAGAGAGTGTTGAATTTTGCTGATGCAGAGAACCTAGTTATCACAAACACATGATTTAACAGCCCCCAAAATCAGATGGTAACTCCTTTGTTTGATGACCTGGCCCTAATGGAAAAAGATGTGAACAAAGTGAACTGAAAGGCAGAAAATTGGGATAGTGTGTTAGAAGAAAAGGGTCTTAAAATTAACTATGAGAAAACTAAATATATAGCTACTGCAAGCACTGAAGCAACAATCAAAATCAAAGGACACTCAAGCTTTTTTTACAAGGCATTGGAGGTGCCTACATTTACCCAATAGTAGTTCTGAAAGTTACTGGAAGCTACTTAACCAGGTCCTATAAGCCAGAATAAGATTACATTAGAATAAATAACATTAAGGTCATATACTATAGTCCATGATAATATTGAACTGATTGGAGCCACATTCTGGTCTCAAAGACCAGTCAAAATAGCTTTCTTTAGCTATCTGAATAAAGTTAGACCACTTTGGTCCTAATCTAGCACCATCATTAAACATGTTGAGGCCCAAATGGGGCTCCTATCATTTCAATAGCTCATATTTAGTGTTTAGAGACAATAGAAATGAACTTACTTTTATTTATTGGGCTAATTTGCACCTATTCTGGCCTTGGGACCTGGTGAAAGAGCTTCTAGTAGCTCTCAAAACTAATAAAGGCAAATATTACTGCTCTACTGAAGTTTGGCAACCTAGTATAATATTCTTAAATGGATAGAGTTTTATCTTTAGAATATAAAGATGAGATATTGATCAGATTGGAGCCACATAACTCAAACAAGGATGTTCCAAATAGCACTCTGGTTCACTTTCTAGTGTCTTGTTGAAGTTGTCAGGCAAAATAAAATGGCATTAGAAACAAAAGTTTATGTGAGATATTAAACTAATTAGGAGCCACATTCTAGCCTCAGTACCTGCCAATGTAGCATTAAAGGTTGGTCCAAAGCACAACAATCCAAGTACTATCATAGAAGAAATAACCATTGTTGTGTTCCTTAATTTAATCTATTTAAATATAGCAATCCAACAAAAGTCTAAGCACACATGTTTATAATATTTAAATTTCAAAATTTGGGTAAAATATCATGAGGGGTTTCAGTTAATATAGGATTATTTTTAAATGTTACTTGTTAAAATAAAATAGAGTCTTTAGATTTTGAGCCCTAAACTCCATTATACACAAGACATATTTAGTTAAAGTTCTATTAAAAATTGCTACAACTGGCAGCTAATATTGGACATAATTTTATTATTAATCTCACTTTTAAAACATCAATAAGTATTGTTAATTTGGCTCAATTGCACAATTGTTTCAAAAATATGCTATTAAATTGGTCCTTTTATGTTTCAAGTACAGGGCTGTCCTTTCTAACCCTAACAAGCTATATTTTCGATTTTTCTTAAAAATTGAAGCCATTTGCATGCTTTTTTAATCAATAGAGAGGTAATCAACCTTCTAGTTCTCAAAATGGGTTGATGGGTTAGCAAATTCTAAAAAGAAAACACAATTTTGGGGTATCTTACAAAATATTATTTTTAAATAAGCAATTGTTTAAAACATCAACTATTTAAGAACAAACATATAAATAGAGTGGTTGTTTATTTATTATGTATGCAAGGTAGGGGGAGAGGGGTCTAATAAATTTGTATTCATTAACATTCTAGGGGGGGGGGGTTCCCACATGGTTGTGTACCTATTGTATGCACTCTAAATTATATTTTATATAATGAATAATACAGGGTGGTGCATAAGTTGCTTGACCCACTTTCACCCATAGAATCATTGAACAAAAAAGTCAAATTTAAATAATAAAGTTGATTAAATTAATAACTAATACATTTAATAGTCATTTAAAACTGCAAAATAGCAAAACTGAACTCTATTCTAAATGTTCAAAAAGCCCTCCATTTACAGATATACAGTCTTGCAGTCGTCGCTGAACACTCTTGGCAACATTCCGGCAGAGGTCTGGAGTGATGGTGTTGAATGCATCTTCAATTCTGTTTCTTAATTCTTGTAATGAACGTGATTTAACAGAATACACCTTGTCTTTGACACGCAAATAAAATATTTTATCTTGGTCTTCCTCCGCCTAGCTACATATTTATTCACAAAACAAAGACCATGTTTAGTAAAATTTGTTGTCAAATACCTAATTAATTGAGAACGAACTTCGTTTTTTATAAAGGTACCTACAGAAGGAAGGGTAAACATTCACGAGTCGTTTCAAGAAATGCGATTTTTACGAAAGGCAGAATCAATAATCAATTAGTTTCCTAAATCTTACCTACCTTTATGGATAAAGAACCTTTTCATCATGATTTGATTTGTTTTCTGTAAAATAATACCTAATTAGTTATCATAGAATGTGGAATCGGTAGGCTTACAAATCCAAATACCATTTCAGTTTTTTGTAGGTTTTCAGTCGGTAATTATTTTACAGATAAGCAAAATCATTTATATCATCATCATCATTTATTTTTAAGAGATCGGTTTATTTTCCTCTGACAGGGAGTCGCCGACCCTCATTCTTTCCAACTGGCCACACCGATTTTCCAGCACTTTCTATCTTCATGACCCCAAAGCTTCAGTCGAACCTTTCGACATTCTCTCTCTGCCATACTTTTCTAGGACAACTGGCGCTCTCTTTCCCTAGTGCCTTCCTCATCGAGATTACATACCCTTTTTACACTACTATTCTCTTCCTTTCTCAGGACGTAACCACACCATCTTAGACAGCTCCGTCTCACTACCTCTACAATGGACTCTCGCAGAACCAGCTTTTCCATCAACATTTCTGAATTCATCTTATACTGTGCAATAACTCCACATATCTTTCTGCTCTTCTTAGGATATTTTCT
>JAUYWI010057411.1:0-16549 GCA_034780595.1 Parotoplana pacifica | reverse complement strand
ATCTTCATAAAACACTTACTTAGCTGCAGTTAGGGGGGGGGGGGCGTTATTAATTGGCGGGGCTGTACAACCCTGGCAAAAAATAACCGTAACAAAGATTTTTTCATGTATCTAAAATGTTAAATATCTGTTGCAGTAAACAATTTGACTATGACTCTAAAATATATCAATTATAACATAAAACTAAAATACCATTTATTTAATATTATTAAATGCATGAAAAAATCTTGATACGGATAATTTTTGCCAGGGTAGTATTTTCTTTTCTATGAATCCACAAATTACTTACCAATTATTGATTCACGTAATGAATGGCTGTAGTTCCAACGCATGTTCTAGCATTATCTCTAGCAAAATAATTAATTTCTTTTGACACAGTAAAGAAATACAACTTATTTGCACATTACAATTAGTTTTTTTAGTGACAATTTAAAACCTGAGAATGAAAAAATGTTTAAAATAAAATCGATAGATTGCTAAAATTTGATAGTGAATAGGGGAGACCTGGGCGCAAAACTGAACATTTAATGAAAAGAGCTCTGAATTTCAAATCTGCAATAAAAAATAAGAAGGGGTGGGGTGTAAGTTGCTGCTATGAGCCGGTCCGCTATCAGATCTAAACCTTTTTCACGCATAATTTTTTTCTCGCGGTGCTTCCCCCCACAAAACTATGAAAAATATTTTCCTGGCCAATTCTAACCACCTGATACCTCAATCTCATCCTTGAAAATGGTAAATTGAAGTTTAAATCTGGTGAGAAGTTTTTCAATCAAAGTGAAGTAGAACAGTCGACGCTAAGCATTAGTCGTCATGGCTTCTGTTTCAGTTTCATCAATTCAATTTGATTTGTCTTTATAAAATTGTACAATAAATAATTTCCTGTCTAATACATTTGGAAGTGCCGAGTGCTATAATTATGACATTAGCGCCTTTATGTAATAAAGATTATAAAACCTGGTCAATTGACATCAAAAAACGTTGAAGGTAAACTAGGAATTTGTGCTTGAAGTCTAATTGAAAAGTCCATTTTCAATATTTGAATTTAGTACCTTATGTATCCAAAAATGTACGTCATTATCCGTTTTGTTCTGCTCGGTCTCGCCTATTTTTATGGATATGTAGAGTGAAATCTTTACTGCAGCAAACATACAATATTAAAACATAATTGACAGCCATTTAATTATACTCTTTAAACTACTTGAAAATTTAATTGCGAATATCTGTTTGACACGAAGCATTACTGTAAAACTCAAAATTGGAAATGGACTTCAAAATATGCTAGTTTACCTTCAACGTTTTTTATGTCAATTGACCAGTTTTTAGAATCTTTATTACATAAAGGCGCTAATGTCACAATTATAGCACTCGGCACTTCAAAATGTAAGATAGACAGGAAATTATTTATTGCATAATTTTATAAAGCCAAACCAAATTGAATAGATGAAAATGAACCAGAAGCCATGACGATTACTGCTTAGCGTCGACTGTTCTACTTCACTTTGATTGAAAACACCAGAATCCTACAACTTATGGGAAGCTTTAAAACAATTTTGACATTCGGTTATATGGAAACCATACCTGAGCAAAGGGGTAGAAAAAAAGAAAGGAGGGGAGGAAAAAGCGAGGGCGAAAGAAGGAAAGGGGGGAGGCGGTAGCAAAAAGGGAGGGGAGGAAAGAAGAAAAGGGGGAGGGTGTAGAAAAAATGAACTTTGGTTAATTCATTAACAGCCATAGCCTTGGAAGTGCAATATTTTTGCTAGCAATTGTTGAATTGTTGATGTTTTGTTGATCCTAATCGATACTGTGCTGATTTTTTGCATTTTCCTTTCTTTCCCTTCCTGACCTTTTACTCCAATGTCGTCTGATAATTGTTTAAATTATTGCTCAACTTAGTCCATTCTGTTAATTGTGGTTTGTATTTCAGATCCATGTATTTCGTATAATATGTATGGCATATACTGGATCTGAATTTCGCAGGGTGTGATTTCTATCCATTTTTTGCAACTTGGGTGAACAAGAATCCACTAATTCTGAAGATATGGTAAAACATTTAGTCAGCTTGACTGAAAAAGGTCAGAATGATCCCATTAGTTTCTTGGAGGATCAATTTTAGCTAGCCTTGAAGTTGGAACTAAAACGTCCTGAATATCTGGACAGTCACGTTTTCTTCTGAAAAGATTTTTATTTATTGGACTTGTTGCAATTAAATTATCAGCATTGTCAATACAATCAGACGAAGTTCACAATGCAAACCATTGTCATTTGAATACAAAGAGTTGTTGTTACCTTCCATAACAATGTCATTTTAAAAAGAAGCGCTGTTGTTACTCTCCACAACTTG
Source organism: Parotoplana pacifica (assembly GCA_034780595.1). Taxonomy (NCBI): domain Eukaryota; kingdom Metazoa; phylum Platyhelminthes; order Proseriata; family Otoplanidae; genus Parotoplana; species Parotoplana pacifica. Next base: position 14,208 of record JAUYWI010057411.1, on the reverse strand, counting down.
TTTATAAACACAAAGTTCAACCTGAAACATAGCGTCCTTCTTCTATATCCTCTTCAAAAATGAAATCGGCTACATTTGCCGGAAGTTACTGAATCCAACATTTTTGCCATTTTTAGTAGGTGTCAGATAAAATTCCTGGGGTGAAACTCCACCATTTTTAAGTGTACAAGTGTCAAACACTATCAAGGTGAGACATTGGAATTGAAGGTCCCCCATTCTACTGGAAGAAGGAAATGAAGAACTTAAAGCTTCACTCAAAATAATGAAGCTCCACTGCAGTCATTTAGAGCACCTGTCAGAAATGGTTCAACATATTAATACAGTGATCCATGTATGCTTTTACATCATAGTCTCTCAAAACGTAGTTTTTCTTAGCCAACTGAGGTGCCAAATCTTCAAAAATAGAGCATGTATCATGAGAACTTTTTCTGGAATACACAATCATGTCAATATATGTATATCTTTATGAGTTATTTTCTGTTTCCTACTAAAATTGAAGAGCTGCGATAAGAAAACTGTTGTGAAATTCTGTGCCATCCTTTCCATCAATTTTAAGGAAAATAATTGCGTGAGGAATCTTGTTTCCATTGGCAATGAATGACGTTCGACTTGTACCAAGATTGTACTGCTGCCTTTGATAAGTACCTACCTTATATGCTACTTATTAAGGTATTTGTACTGATAGAATGTATGATTAAAAACAAGGCCACCATAACAACAGCTATAAGGCAGACTGTTATTCTAACACAAAATTGTAAGTGCATGTATATGTATATCTTTCATACAATACATCCACCACCACTCACATCACAAATTTTTCTTTCCATCATTTTAACTTTCCGATATATAGCGTTTTTGTCCGCATCTAGTTCTTCGATTTTCATTCTTGGTGCTTTTTTCATCGCAGATGCAACTTCTCTTCTAGCTTTCTTCTTGTCCTTCTTGTAGAAGCTTTTGTTTCTTCTGTTGGATCATATTTCCATCGTAGAAAGTTCATCTATTTTGTTAATTACAGCACACTGCACTTCTTTATTCCACTACCAAGTTTCAACGGGTGGGTTGCCTTTACTTATCCCAAACAAATCCTCTGCTGGTTGATGCAGACGTCAGGTTATTTACTATGTTCATACCAGATGTTCATCTTTTCTTCGAATTTCCTGTATTGTTTCATTCTACAACTTCCAAATGTTAGTCTATTTCACTTGCATTCTCTTTTTCTTCAACTTCTCTGCATCTAGATTATCAACATCAGACACTATGACCTGTATATTAGTTGTGGCCTTGTGAGGGTATTCTAAGATCAAGCAGTCAATATTTGCAATTGCAGTCAAATGAACAAGTTTTACATTGTTGTAAAACAACCACCCCTCTAGTTGGAATTTGTTTTTTGGGGGAGCTAAGCATCTTTTAGGCTAATCTTATTTTTGTTTTATTAAGATATTTTAACTAAATAGATATGTAACTTTTAATAAAAATCTAATTTTAGATTATTAGAAGGCCATTCGCACATATTCCATAAAAATATTTTGTACTATGAATTCACAAAAGCCGTTTTAAAATTATGTATCTCATGAACCACATAATCTATCTAATTTTATTAACTTTCATTATGCCGAATTTCACTTATATTGGTGAAGTTTCGTTTTATACTGCCAACACACATTACTCGTTTCTAGACGGATGTGTTAAATTTAATCGAATACGGTTAAAGTTAAGGGACCATTATAGGTAGTGGAGAAATAAATAAATAGTAAACAATTTTTTAATGTCCTGACCAAATTTGGTAATTATAGGGCGTGTAGAAGCTACGGATGTCCAAAGATTAGCACATAATACTCTGGGCATTTTTTACACCAAATGTTCATAAATTTTTGGAGCAATACTTTTTAATGACATTTAGTACAGTTGTTAGGAATATAGCAATTTGCACATTTAAGAAAAGAACCCGACAAATAAAGATATTGGTTTTATTTGGCTCTCAGATTGCACCCCGATCATAGTAATCAATATTTTCAACAACAAAAACTCGAAATACAAAACTAACTACAATATATTAACCAATTCTATTAGTATTTAGCTTCAGAATTGATTTTTTTGTAAAAAAGTACATTTTAGGATCAACTTCATTTTTTCAGGATGGCCATCACATGGGTTAAGAAATCCAGAAGTTGGTGTACAGATTCCAAAATTCAAGTAAACCGATTCAACCGTTTTAAAGCAATATAGAAAAACATTAAGTAATCGCAGTGAATCTTTGTGAGTAATTAAATAATCGAAATTTAAGTTGCATTGAATATAAATAATACTACATATTGAAAATGATGCCTTTTCAGTAAGACAATGTAATTACGACTTTTAGAACATTATGATTAATTAAATATGACGACTATTTCATTCCGATCTTTTCATCACGACTAAATTCAATATAACTTTTAAAGATTTTTACTATGAAGCTCATCATTATTCAACACAAAACAGTTTTTTTTATTTCTGTCCAAATAAAAACATATAGAACTGTTTTCTAATTTACAAAAAAGATACACAATTCCTTTGAAACTGTAGAAGATTTCATAAAATTAATGTGACCTAAGTAAAAGTTATGAACATTTTTCTGTCAAAACGATGTCCATGCTTGTGTCATTTATCTACTAAATATAATCGATTTTGTGCTTTTAAAGGCTACTAATCCTTTTCTTTATTTTTCAATCATATGAAAATTAAAATTAATTAACAAAACAACAAAAAGTAAACTAACCAGCCAATATACCAAGGCTTAGAATTGTTTTTCATATTGGCCATAGAATCAGGCATGCGAAATGCTTCAGCTAATGTTCCAAATTGGTCCAAATAATCAAAGAACTGGCATTCATTTTTTTCGTCTTTTGAAATGGCATCAGTATTAGCAGCATACAAATCTCGTAAAAAAATATAGGAGAAAGCATTAAGAGCTGTCCAATTTGTCATTGAATCTGTTATTACCACTGGCTGGTTTGGTAAAATAAAGTCTTCATCAAAAGTCGCAGGATCTACAAAAATAAACGTATTAAATATCGGTAAATCAATAATAACTACTATACATTTAGCTCATATTTTTGTGTTACATGATTTATAACATTTTGTGGAATATAAAACTTACTGACATTACTGGATCGTAAAATTTCTGTAATATTGCTACAAAATGAACACTGCACTGGAGGGCGTAAGACTTTAACCATAAAATCAGGCGTAGTGATATAACATTCTTCCTTTTGAACATCTAGATTGGTAAATATTTCAAACAAAGTTGCTGACATTTTGATATAAACATTCTCCAGAACAATAGGACAATAGTCAACAGCTCTCAAAGTTCCATAACTCCCAGATATTAGTAGAATAGTTCCCAGTAATATAATACATATCAACTTTACACAAGAAAAGAAGCCGATGAAGGAACTTAACCAAGAATGACGGTTCTGAACAGATGAGAAAATTTGTGGATCAATGAAACGTAACGTAGCATCTGGTAGGTCATATTTTGACACATTTGTAAAAAATTGTTCAACGTCTTTAGCAATCATGACCTAAGAAAAACGGAATAAAACATAATTTAAATTAATGTAATTCTTAAGTTAAAAAGACAGAATCTTAAAACTGAATAATTCTGTGGTCGAAGATATCTTAAAATCTAAATGTATTTGGGAGCCTCTATGGGCACTTCGATAAAATAATAGTAAATAATTTTATACATAACCTTTCGGTGGTAAAGCTCAAATCTATATAATTCAATAATTGTAAATGCAAGAGTAAAATCTTGGTTTTGTGTCCACAACTATTGAACTAAAATTTGTTTTCAGCAAAAAAACTAAGGCCCTTTAAGTATATATAGTTACATACTCGTAAGTCACTGTGGTCCAAATTTTACAGAAAATGTCATATTTGATAAATACTGAAACTATTTCGTCAATATATCACAATGACCTTGGTCACCATGGTTTTAATTATAAAAATAGTAGATAAGACAAAAACAAATAATTAATATTAAATATATTTTAAAAGAAATATATGAAACAAATCAGAAAAAATACTAAACCAAAAATAGGCGTTACTAACATCCTACTCTGCAGAGTACATAGGTTAGAACAGGACACCTCTGGATTGAGAGTCCAATGTTCAACTAACCAGTACTCTATTCAAAAGAATAGGTGCTTAGAAATATGCCTATTACCCACAGTAAATTACTGGAGAAAGCACACTACTTATAAATGATCAGACAAATGTGAAACATGGACAGAACTTGTCACAAATATTCACATGATTGAGAAACAGAAATCCTGGCTCAGATAACAGAATTATCAAATTTGTTCTGCAGCAAGTAGCCTATCTATCTTGTTCTCTGCATTGGGACAGGTCCCGTGTCTATGAATTCCACTTTCTCCAGTTCTCTATTACCTGCCAATTCCTTAAGATCTGAATACGACACTCTTACAAGATCCATTAACATGTTTTTCGTTAATTTGCCTTGGCTTCTGTTTCCTAGAAATCTGTCTTTAATAGGTTATCTTTTCTCAATATGTGACCTATCCAACCTGTTCTACAGAAAAAATACCAAACCATTCTGCCCACAGAAAACTACTGGAGATAGTCTGCTATATTTGGTTAGACTATCTCCAGTTGTCAATAGAATGGTGAATGAATAATATATTTATGTCTAAGGAATATCATGATCTACATATCACAAAAAAATATTGCGATACTCTTAGAACAGTATAAAAAACTATGTAAAAGCATTTTTCTGAAAACATTATAGATTCTATAAATCCACATTGCTTAGGATCTTATTTTTACACAAATCAATGAAAAATGTAAATCTGATAAAAATCAACATTCAAATCTGACTATTCTTTGGCCTTAACATTTAATTAAAATAAAAATATTGAAAGAGCACAAATGCTACAAAAGTTTGAAAAAATAAATAAAGCCATAAATTTCGTTGTAAAACAAGCTATTCATAAGCAAAATAAAAATAAAGTGAGGGAGATTATGTGTACAGACAAGAAACAAGTTGTAGGTAAGTCAGAAATCAGCTCAGATTGTTTCTTGTCTGTACACGCAATCTCTCTCACTTTATTTTTATAGTAAAACAGTTTTTGGCTTCATTTATATTATTTTATTTTTTCTGTTAAAGGTGCTGCTAAAGTTGAAAAATGTATCTAGAAGTCAGTATTTTTTAAACACAAATGCATTTCTGAATGTGCTTCGGCATTGATAGTCTGGGAATCAGCATAAAAAGAGGCGTAAATAAGAAGTTATTTGCCACCTCCTTCCGAGTCAACATTTATTGCTATATATTTTCTGAAAGGTACATTTTTCTGGTAATATAGAATACAATTAAAAAATAGTGTCACTTTTATATAATAAAGGGGTCAGGGCCAAAAACAAAATTTTTGTTGATAGATTTGGTGTCAATAATATAAATATAAATTTGTTATTTAATGTTTAAACATGGGATAATTATACATTTTATTAAAGCAGACATACCAAGGAATCTAATGCCATATAACTATTATAGCACATAGGGTTGACAAGGTCATCAAAATTAGCCTACCCCTCTGGCATATGGAACCAAAAATTATTTTGTTTTAGACCATATAAATGTACTACCAACAGATAGAAACATGGCCATAATCTTTAATAAAATTATTTTTTCAAAGTCATATATGAATCACGTATGACATCATGAGCTATTAATTAGTTCAAAATATCTGAAAATATAGGAAACGTTTCACTCTAGTCAGATGGAGGCAAATTCTTTTGTTAAATGTCTTTTAAAAGTTGTAGCAATACACTTTATACATCTCTTGAAACAAACATTTAATTGACCAAAATTTTACTCACAATGTCATGTCCATTTTTAGCCAGAAATGTAAGGAAACAGCATAAATGATGAATTTAGTCATAAAAGGAAACATTTCCTACCTTACAATTGTATTTTAAAACCTGTGATCTACAGCTATTACATCTTTTGACACCAATATTTAACTGATAAAAAATGCTTTCTCTGACAGGCATGTTAGAAGGAAAGAAAGGCAGAGGCAGACCAAGGGAGAACTACTTTGGCACTATCAAAGGTTGGTTTCCAGCAACACAGACTAACATCAGCATCATCCATGCAACAGTAATGTGATTGGTTTGGTACAACACGATTTCCAATGCTTGGAACAAGCAAGGAACTTGATGATGACTACCTATATGAATACCTCCATTTCAACTTTTTATGTATGCATTGATTTACCTATCTATTAAAAACAAGACTATAACCAAATATTGTTTTCATTGTTTTCTGTGAATTTAGTCATCCATTAGGTACTAATTCACACATTTCTTTAAAAAACATTGTTTTTACTTTCTCTTCTTGTAATAAATAATAACTGAAATTACATGGTTTACATTTACTATTCATTTTTTGAGATAAAAGATACTTTAATTCATATGTTTTAAAGATAATTGCTTTCTTTTAACTTTCCCATGAGATCAATGATAATTAAATTCATACTTTAAAAAAATCACGGCTTTCTTCCAACTTAAGTACATATAGAAATTTGGTTTGTAGATGTTGTTCATATGTGCTTGCTTATTCCCCTTTACTCCAGCATGTCCTGCACTGAATATCCATAACATCATAACATCAAGAAAACTGAACTTGGACACTTATTGTAGAAAATCCTTTAAAGTGTGCACAGAGCTAAAATCAGTTGTAAAAAAACAATAGACATTTTGCAAAACAATATGCTCAAAATCTCATTTTTAGATTTGAAAAACAATTTTGTATCCTTTTTAATGGCATTTTACTGGGTTGCCAAGGTCTAAAGAGGCCTATACTGGTTCCGAGAGCTACTAGAAGCTACTCAAAAACTCTTTGGAACACCATAAACACATTAATAACAACTCTCAACAAAATCATCTAAATACTTCAATCACCTTCAAAAACCAAAATCATACTAAGTTAACCAACACAAAAAATATATCAACAAATTACTCAATCAAACCATTCCTATATTCACCAAAGAATTGTTAACATCTGCCATCAAACAATAAAAAAATTCACATCTCTAGTAGCAGACAGTACATCCATGATTCATCTAAAACACATTGGACCACTAGCAACTTCATTTATCACCAAAATCATAAACAGATCTATTACAACACTCGTGCAATTACACAAAATCAAACCATCCTAATAAATATCATCTTACAACATCTCAATACACAGACCCTAAATGCAAACTTAAACAGAATATCATAACCAAGCTTAAACACCTACTTCCTCCAAAAACATCACTTGACACTAGATGATAATACCCACAAACAAACAATTCAACATCTTATTCATAATCCAATTCTCAACACTCCTCCTCCTAGCATTAGTAAACAGGAACAAGATCTCTCGAGACAACACAGAACTACACTTGCACAGCAATGCAGTGACTCTTGTCATTTACTCAACCAATTCCAAAACAAATATATGCTAATATAGCTAACATATGTCCATCATGCAAGCAATCACCCCACAACACATTGCACATGTTTAACTGTCCACGTCATCATACACACTGAATGTCTTTGACCTATGGTCAAATCCACCAGATGTAATCAAATTCATAACCCACACTGTGAGGACTACCCTTTTTTTTTACAAAGGGTAGGGGCTACAACAACTAGAAGCCACTTAACCAGATTCTAGAAGGCTAAAATAGGGCACCAGAAGCTTGGTAACCTATTAAAAGATACACACTTTAGAATCTAAAAATGAGATATTGGGCTGATTGGAGCCACATTTTTAGTTAAATAAGGCTATCAGAAAATGCATTAGCTGTATATCTACAACATTGAAACTTATAGAACAAAATGTCTGTCTAGCTCATAATACAGTACATTTATGAGTACTATTTTGCTAAGCTTGGTTTTTAGCTGATTAGCCTTTATGATGGCAGCCATTTTAAATTATGCCAAATAGAAAAGCTATCCTAATTATTTTTCAAATAATTACTTTTTGACAGCTATAGATCTGTACTAACTAAAAAAAGTACTGCCAATCATGATGGCCAATAAATCAACAGGAAAAATAAAACAGTTGGTAGGTGACAGATAATATATGTTATTTAATGACAGAAAGATCATATTTGTAAAAAATGCCAAGATTACCACAGCTTGATAGAATATTAGTCATTATGCTGAAAAAAGAAGGTTGGAGCATCAATGACCTTGCAGATCACTTCAATGTCAACAGAACAACAAGTCTGATTAGCAATCAGGCAGAGAGATACAGGCAGCACAGCAGACAGAGAGTGAGCTAGAAGATTCAGAGTATCTACTGAATGTCAGTAGAGTTCACCACAGAATGACCATTGCAGGGATGGGCCACCTACCTTGTCATTTTGTCACATTTCCATTTCAATTGTTTTTAGCTAATGTTTTTTATAAAGTCAAATGTGATATTGGTAATTGTTCTGGCAATCTGGCAATTTAGCCATTTAGAGTTTCATCAGTCATTTTTGTTCATTTTGAATTAATTATCAAGTTGTTTTCACTAAAGGCATGTTCTACATCAGCATTTCCATGTGATAGAGCTAAACAAAAAAGGACAAATTCAGATACTTTAGCAATCCATTCAAAGTCATTAGTAAATTCACACACCACACATTTTCATTTTCTTTGGCAGGTTGCACAAATGTTGATTTTTGAGGTGATTCTTCAATACAAAAGAGTCTCCATTCATCTACCAAGCTGTCAATTTTTTCCTGAGGAAATAATTTGATGGAAACAGCCAATCTTTGAATAGCATCAGTAGACCAACCCTCTCTTGATAACAGGTGTAAAACTTGTAAGTCTCACTTGAGCAATGCAGTAACAGACATTTTATAAAAATCTTTGGCTCAAAAAAGACACTCATTGTAATCTCATTGGCTGATCCTCTCATCTGACAGAAGTTTCTTAGCCAATGTTCACTTTTGAAATCTGGTTATCTGAGTTGTTGATATCAATATTGTATAACATTGTACCAGTCTTTTTTCCAACCACTTCAGGCTTGATGAATCATAAAAGGAGTAACAATAAGGGATGAGAGTTCATCATACAAGATATGTATAAGGAGTGCTTCAGACTGAAAGTCTTGTAATTTTTGTGAAAATCATCATGACATTCTTCAAGAATTGTAATTCAACAAGTAGACATTTGTTTCCATCAACAAGTTGAACCAATACAGTCACTGTTTTGTTTGTACATTTCAGTAATATATGGAGATTGCAGAAAGTAATAAGTGATAGCAGGTTGCTGTTCCTCAAGAAGCATTGAAACTTCCTGAAGAATTAGCCAGCAAGTTTCTACATGACTTTGGAATACATGTGTTTTGATGTCAGATTTCTTTTTGTACAACTTCAAATTCTTCACTCCTTATAGGTGTTTTTGAAAAAGTAAAATTTTCAATACCCAAGCAGTCAACATTGACACCAAAAGAATTGAGTGCCTTTGAGAAAGCATTGTGGATCTTATGGATGTTGTACAATACTATGTCAATGAGGTCATCTTTCACCTGTTTAGTTAATGCCTTAATAACAGTTGGACCATCAGTCAAGATTTGCAGTAATTTTTTTGGCATATTGCTATCTTTGAGGCTTGTGCTCTGCCTAATGTTATGGATGATAGATGGCATAACACAATTCTTTTAATAATAATAATACTTTATTTAATGACAATTCATTTACAATATCAAAGTCGGGAATTATGTAGAGAATAATTCGGTTTTTAAAATTTTTTTGAAAATGACATTGAGCAGACAAAGTGTTCCAGATATGAGGTGCATAGAGTGCTGTCTGTGATCTCAAATTGATAGAGCTAGTAGCAGAGGCAGTGGGTGTGAGAACAGACTGCAGATATGAAGGTGCCATTTTGAGATGACATTTGAAGACAAGGCAACAGATTTTATAGTTGATCCTTTTACGAATGGGGAGTCATTGGAGCTCATGTAACACATGCATGATATGAGTGTCTGGGGAGTTGTTTGATCAACCAAGCACAACAATTCAGCACTCTTTGTAGGTGTTGTAGGGTTGATGTTGTACAACCAGAGAGAATTGCATTACAATAGTCAATTCTGGAAAACACAAAAGCACAATGATGGTTTTAGTAGTATCTCCAGAAAGATAACATCAAATATGGTGAAGGTTGCAAAGGAAGAAGTAAGATGATTTACATAGGCTCTTTATGTGTTCTTCCATTTTCAAACCAGAGTCAAAAATAAAGCCCAGACATTTGACATTAGGCATCAAATTGACATCATTTGAGCTCCTAATTGATCCATACAAAAGGGAGGACCAAAGAGTAAAACCCCAGACTTGGTGGGGTTGAGCTTCAAATGGTAGTAACTAAACCAATCATAGACATGGTCAAGGCATAGTTTCAAATTCTGTAAGCTACAAGATATATTGCCGACTAGAAAAGAGATGTAGATTGTCATGTCATCAGCATATATTTGATGCTTTAGTCCTTGATGATATCAGCCATATAAAGTGAGTATAGGATCATACCAAGCACTGATCCCTGTGGTATGCCCCATTTAAGAGGGACAGATTCCGATTTGATACCAAGTACTCTCACAACCTGTTGATGGTTGGTCATGTACATATGAATGGAACCATTCAAGAACAAGCCCATTAAAGCCAAACTGATGTTGGAGATGCTCTAATAGGAAAATGACACACATAATATGACCTTTATCATGCAATACTTGCAAATCATTATACAAATGACACAGCACAGTCTTGGGGAATGATGAGGTCTATATGCATATTGGAATTCTAGATAAAGTGAATTTGATGACAAGGATTCAGAAATTTGAGAAGCAATGACTTTTTTTGACAAGCTTCAACAAGAAAGTTGCACATAAAGAAGCACTGTGACAACTTGAATTGTCCTGCTGAAACTTCTGATCATGTCCTGGCAGGTCAAGAGGAACCAGATGCTCCTGGAGGATCTGCTAATAGTCAGCTGCATTGAGGTTTCCAGCTATTCTGGTGATCAGACCTTGACCATTGAGGGTGAAAGCACCCCAAATCTGGAGCTTGCCACTTGATGAATGAACTGTGGGTCATACTGGCATTGAATGCCTGTGCCTCCTCTGCTTCATACATATTGCTGCTGCTGGCTGGTGACATAATGGACAGGGGACTTGTCAGAGAAGATTACCTTTCTCCACTCCTCCATTATCCAATTCTGACACTCTCTTGCCCACTACAGTCTTCTCTGACGATGTTGAACTGTTAACAAAGGCTTCTTAATCACAACACATCCATACAGACCAGCCTTTCATAGTCTCCATTTCAACATTGTGCTCTGTCTGCCATCATTGCCTGAGTTGATGAGCCATGAGGTGGGGGCTGTTGGATGAAAGTTGTACCAGGAGCCTGTCTTGATGTTGTGAAGACACAGGGTGACATGCAGCTCTAGGTCAGTCTTCAATGGAGTTGGTTGCCCACTCTTTTTGCAGAAGACAATTGATTGTTCTTCTATCACAGTTGAACTGTGATAGGGCTGCATGACTTCCTTTGTTGAACAGCATAGTAATTTTTATTCTTTGATCATGAGTGAGTCAAGGCATGATGAAAAATAACAGTTAGAGCTCAAATTATTGCTTTAATTCATTTCTCATGTGAAGTTAAACCACTCACACACAGTAGTTCACATCTTGGCTCTTATTGGCCAATTAGCATGCACAATGGGTCGAATGGGGGAAGTAAAACTATGATGCAATCACTGGGCTATCCAAAGGATTACAGTATGATTATGTCAAGCTTTCTGAGCAAACTCGACATTATGTAGCACGCTATCACTACTCAACACACAAAAAGGCGACACACTGTGTTTGTGTAACCGCTGGTCTAATTGCATCATTCATCATATCCCCACTGCTACCCCGAGTGAGAAGGCTTAGAATTGTTGATTTAGTTGCGCGCACATTGCTGAATGTCTTGGCTCAACGTGCCTGCTCAATTGAATGCATAGGAAGTGATTTAGTTAATGCCAGAAACATTTGAATAAAAAAGAACTGAAATTTTGACATAGGGGCGTTAGAAGTGGCCGGGTAAACAAAAAACATGTAACGATGGTGACAGTTATTAAACTTCAGCAAATTAGTCCATTTAACAATACCTATTATGTAGATTTTTTCTGAATATTTTTTCTTTAAATAACGTGCTTTATTAATCCTCAGCGTCCTCGCTAAAAAATAGCACGGTCGTACCCTTGGCTGGGGTCTAGACCCCCATTGAATTTCATACTGCCCGTGGATGGATTGGGATTTTTTTTTTGCTAGATCCAAAAATTAAAGTATTCCTGATTTCCTGTAAATTTAGTAACACATCCATAAATAGTTTTTTGAAAAACTTATTGATATCTTTTGTTGCTAAAAATCGATATTTGGACAAAACCACTTAAATGGCTCTAAAATTCAAATGAAACATACTCTCAAATTTGAGATTTAGAATTAGGTAGGCATTATAAATAATGTATTAGAAACTTGGATGCCTCATTTTTATTGTTGCTGGTCTATGAGGTCCTGTACTGGGGTCAGTCAATAAAAGTTGATTTATTCATATATAGATGTCTCTATTTGATTTAAAAATAGCGTATTATTAGTTTCTACTAGTTTCTGAATGAATTCCTGTCCTAAAATTCAATTTCAGAAAAAAATATTTTTAATGCACTAACCAGGTCTGGTATCAAAATCAGTGGACCTCAATTTCTGACTTAGCACACTAAATTTTCATAACTTTTTTATCAATATTTATTTCTTTATGAAATTTTCTACAGTTGATGAACAGGTACTGCTACATAAAATAATCTATAGACTTTCAGTTTTTTTCGATTTCCATAGCTAATTTTAATCAAATTCCAATAAATGATAACTGTATATTAAAAAGTAACAAATGTAGGTATTGTGAAATTAAAAGACTTTATTAAATTAATCAATCATCAACATTAATGCATTGTTGCCATGTTTTGTGGCGAAGTTGCGTCCTTTAAGAGCTGCTTTAAGTGAGTTAAACAGATAAAAATCACTTAGGGACAAGTCCGGAGAGTAGGGTGAATGGGGAAGTGGGAAGTACTGTGAACCCCAACGTTGTTGTCAGCTTCTGTTGTGTAACCAAGGCCGGATGTGGACGGGCGTTATCATGTAAGAAATGAAAATAGTTAAATACAGTATCTGCTGTTCTCCTTCATTTTTCTTGCAATGCTATTTTTAACTTGTCTAAAGCTTCGCAATACACTGTAACAGTTATTGAACGATACTTCGTTAACGTATTATAAAAGCAAATGCATTTAGCATCCCTGAAAATGATTGCTAACTAAGGGTTTCCTTTTTGTCATTGGTGTTTGTTTGGTAACTAATGGTGTATCGTCACCAGAACCTCTCCAGCTTCTGTTATGAGAACCAGGTTTGCAACTTTCATTGTCCTAGAACACCCATAATTCATAACTGTAACTAGTTGATTGAGAAAATGGTTTTGCTGTGAACTGAAGTTTTTCACCACAAATTTGAAGTCGGTTGTTTTGTTTTCTTCTGACTGTTTATGACGAACCCATTGATTGGCTGAGTATTTCCTATTGCTTTCATGCGCTTCCAAACTGTAGAAACACTACAATCTAGAAAACTAGCATGGCGATCTTCTAACAAACATTTTAAAATTCGAATATCAACTCCCTCAATACTTGGCTGACCTTCTCTTTCTTCATCTGCAATATTAAATTCTCCATTAAATTTGGATATCCAAGATTGGCATGTTCGGCTTGTTACAATATTATTTCCGAGGGATTGACACATTTCATTAGCCATTGCTGGAGCATTTAAACCTCGCTTCCATTCGTAGTTGATTATTTTTAGTAGATGTTGACTATTTAACTCTATCTGCATACGAACTGTGCACAATTATATTTTCAAAGAAGAATGAATGGCCATAGATTTATAAACTATACCTATTTGGCAGATGACTATTGGCAGATGAAATAACAGATAAGTCCACAGTAAAAACGCTCATAGAATATGCAAAAATAGGAAAAACTTATGAAACAAGCTTATATATGGAAGAACTTTGTTTGTTCAATACGAGGGGGAGTCAATAAGTAAGCGGACTCGATATGATATAAGTATGCCATAGAGAATATCAATGTATTTTT
>JAUYWI010057400.1:0-16552 GCA_034780595.1 Parotoplana pacifica | reverse complement strand
AAAATCAACTCAGAGAAATTCATATTTTTATAGCACCCGGGACACTGTGTCCCTGTGTGCGCTATAGAAGGGTTAAATACTTATTTATTATGTTGATTTAAAGTTTAAAAAATTGAAGATTATTTCTGATATAATAGAAGTGCTATTTGCGCAGTAGATAGCAGTTCTATAATTTCGTTTGTGATTTTGAATTTGTCATTGATAATTAGATTGCTGTTGAAATTATAGTAAGATACGTTTCTTTTCAGTTAAACATTACTAAATATCTCATGAGGTATTTATGTTTATCTAGTAGATTAGATGAGCGTAGCTATTTACTTTGTATTCCAATAAAAGAAATTTGACAAATAAAATCAACATTTATGTCAAATTGAATAGCAAGATCTATAGAGGTCATCTGAACTAAGTACCGGTCCAATTGTCTGCGTTATCGTTTTATTAATAATTGCCATGGATTATATTGATAGTACTTTTCTACAGAGAAACCTGAAGAATAAATAGAAAAAAAACATTTAGCATCAGGACTTTCTAGAAAATATTTTGTTTTAATTTTCTGAATTATTGTCGACATTGGAGTTTCTATTTTTGGCGTATCTATTCTTTAAAATAATTTTATTTTTTTACTCAAATCTAATTTTCTTCCTAACTCAATATCAGTTGGATTGTCTGATTATATTTCAGTTTAGCCATTGTGTTAGATTGCTTGCTTCGCATATTCAATGCCAATCTTTGTTTGATTTTTTTCTAATTGTGCATTTCTAAATGTCTTTTAGGACGAGAAAAGCGCCGCTCCCAAGGCGACAGTGTGGATGGAAAGAACAGTCTAAATCGAAATAGTTTGAATAAATCACACACATCAATTGAATCAGATGCAAAAATTGAATCAGAAATTAAGGAACTTAGTCGGACTGCTAATAAATCTGGCATGTCCAAGGTACGGTTTTTAATGTCGACGTGTAGACTAGCATTGGCCATATCTGTTTGTCTATGATAGTATTAAAACGTTTATTGATTTATCCATTAATTTTGTTATATTTTTATTAGCGATTAATAGATTTTTGTATTTCGTCTAGGCTATGATTCGTGATCTCGAAAATTCCAGAAAGGATCGAACACGTTCTCCTGATCTAGATCCAATTTCTGCGTCAAGAGTGCCGTCTGCAGCAAAAGAACCGGTTTATAAGACCAGATACGACAAGCACATCTTTTCTTGTAAGTAGAAATATAGCAAACAGGTGAGAAAAGTCATAATAGGTCAAAAACCAGGTATTGTGTTAATTGCATGCTAGCTTATTTATTAGTTTATTGCGTATGCGAGATACATATACGTCGTAAAAAGTATAATAATCGCATCCAGCATTTTAGTTCTTCTGTCTTCATATTGTTAGTATCCATACATTTACATTAAGAATTGTATCATCATTTTTTGAATTTTATTATGATTCTATAAGGTCTGTTTTACTAGTATTAACTTAATATAACAGGACTATTAGTCTTAGGCCTAGTTTTTATGAACCACTAACCCATAATCTAGACTAGATAGTTGTTCAATAATATGCAAATTGTCTTTTTTATTTAATATAAATCAGGTTTACCATGAATGCTGTTTTCATTTCAATAATTCAAAATTAATGTTTCTCATCTTATAAAAGTAATGCATTGCTAATATTAGTTGACTCATTGTACCTAATATACAAATTTTCCAAAATTGAATATTTGATTTAATTTTGATATCTTTTTGAAAATTTAATTGAATTTTAACATAATATTTCTTTTGGTAAATTAACATTTTTAATTATTATAAACTATGTAAATACAGTCAATGTGTACATAAGAATTGTTGCCATGTACCTAAACCATTTATTTGTTGCAAATATCTTTTAGGACGATCGATAATAATGTTTTTGGAATATTCACCTTATTTTCAGTATGGGTTAAAAGTAACACCTTAATTTTAGCTAATTTTCTTATATTTAAAGTGGAAATCTTGAGGGTTAATACCTACTTATAACATAAACCCATGAAATTTAAAAATAAAAAATAGCTTAGCAGGTTGGGGCCGACGTTACTTTTGATCGACACTCTATATACGTGCTCTTGATTGGTAATCCAGAACTCATTGAATTTTGATATCCAATATTAGCGATTTCAATTTTTGTTGGAAATTTTTTCGAATCGGAATTGAATAAAAAAGATCTCGTTTTCCATAGATCATTTTTTACTGTTTTGATCCCTATGAAATAAACATGTTTTAAAAAATGTTTTGTAACTAATGATTTGTACCATCTGCTGTTCCTCATCTTTCATGTGTGAAGTTACGATCTCTTCTGCACCATGATCTAAAACCACCTCTGTCTGATGCTTTTCTCTCTGTTACTATCAAATTGCTGTTCAGCTATGTCTTTATGTTTGTCTTCCAGTTCTCCCTCTTTTTTTTCTTTTAATGGGTTCCTGGTATAAAATGTCATGGAACAAAACTACCGGATGTCGTATTTAATGTCCATAGAACGCAAGTTTTATATCTACTATTCTTCCAAAAAGTTCTTTCTGCACTCCCAGTGGTTGCAATACACCTTCGTTGGTGCGTCGCTATGTCCACGTGATTCTTATAATTCTACTGTAAATCCACATTGTACTTTCGAATTGTCCATCCTTCGCAGCCATACATTAGGACAGCCTAACCTTCAGACGGAGAGGTTCTACTGTCTGCTTTGGCCATGGAGGCGCGCAGTTTAACGTCTCTCCCTTTAACCAACTAATGTTTATATTTGAATAAAATTGAATTGAATTGAAGATTGTTTGAGTAACTTTTATTATCATCTGAATAATTTGATGGACTCAAGAATTGAATCAATAAAATGGTACCTATCCACTAAATTTGAATTCTGTATTATAATCGTTACTAAATACCATAATGTGTACTTTTTTATAATGTAGACAAACCGCTATAACCTTCCTGTTATTTTCCAGCACCGTCCCGTGACAATCGACGTGACAGACAAGAATTCCATCCGTTGTCTTATCGATTAGAGTACTCCAGCACGGGTGGCAGATCTGGCACTTTACCTAGCTGCCCATCAAGTAAATTTCCTCTTTTTATCTCTCTGTTTCTTTCTTTCTGCTACGTACATATTACAAAAATTAACATTTCAATTTTGTATCGATTTAAAATATCTAAAAACGATTACGTAATAATTATTTGCGGTCCAGAAATTCAATGATTATTTTTCTATTTACAAAAAACTTCTCTTTTCCATCTAAATCTAAACTTTATATTTTCAATAATGTTTTTCTTTTCAATTCTAGGTGCCCGTATGTATATACTTTGTGGTGTTAGAATCAATTTTATATTATTTTTAAAACTGTGTTTCTGCCATCTTTGTTTTAAAAATGACAAGGATGGTGTGTAGGTACTGGTGGTGTTTGCAGTTTTATCTCTCAAACTTTTATTTCCAATTATGTATCATTTAGATAGTCGCTGATCTTGGTGTTTATAATTTGGCATTATTTTACCCAATAGCCTACTCATTTTAGAACTTCAGTTTATTTTGAATATGAGATCAACTATATCTTGTTCTGAATTGGAAACAATAATTGAAATACTTTGATTTTGATTTGTATGTGACAAAATCGATAGTTTAAATATCTAATACATAGTTATGTCAACGAAAAACGAAGAATAAAAAGTTAATAAAGTATAACGTATTAGGTTTTGCAGAAACAATATAGTTTGTAAAAAGTTTGTCATTAATCATAGTAATTTAAATTCTTTCCTTTCTCTAATTATTATTAATTGCTTTAATTATTATAAAGCTTTTAATAGCATTATAATTTATATTTTATAAAATAGAAGAAATAAATGCTTTCACCTCTAAACCAATTTTTAAGCAGTAACTGCTAGCAAACTATTTTAATTGCTTGTGGTTTGGTGCCCTTCTTTTGATTGTTAGGAGTCAATTCGGAATCAATAATTCGGTCATACAGGACCACAAGACCTTACTACCATCCAAGTAAGTGCAGGGGCCCAGACAAAGGCAAGCTTAGATGTCATGTGGATTGTGTGTCTCTGGATGTACCGGTATTCACGTGTCGTGTTCATTTGGTATTCACTTACATTTTTAGCTAGCTTTATTGGAATCTAGCCAATGCTATTATAAGTCTTGACCTTGATTTAGTATATTTGTCTATTAATAATTTATCATTTTGTAACTGATATATTTAATTAATTTTAATTTCAAAATAACTAATGCCAGTGCATGATGAAAGTATAAAAACATTTTTAATATTTGAACGATCTGTTAAGATATTTTGACGATATTGGGAAAATAGTATGCAATGGAATTATATTTTCAATTTTGGTGTCGAGTGTTTTGCTGTGTTGATAATAAATAGGTTATTCATCGGCACTGAATGTGGGTCATCTGCCATAACATAAATTAAGGCACCCATCACATAAAAAAACCATTCATATTACAGAATGAGCCATCTACAATAAAATGGGTCGATTAAAACACGGAGTGGATCATCCTTTACATGACAATGTTATTGATGCGTCATCCATAGAACACATCATTCATTTAATTCCTAAAGCATGAATATTACAAAAGACAGAATTGAAAAATACTAGATAAATAAGACAAGATGTTAAATTAATGATACAATTTTTTAAATTTTTACTCAATCTTACTCTGTCTGTAGTTGTACTGAAAATACTTTAGTTGTTATATTCGTTAGTCAACATAATTGTGTAGAATAGTTCTTTTTTTATTGTAATGCTGTGATCGAATAATTATATTAAGCCAAGATAAATATAGTTACCAGTAGAGACTTAGTGTGTCCTTGTAGTTTCTGTCATGAACTTTCAATTATAGATTTAATTTCTGCACTTTTCTAAAATGATTGTTAACTTAATGCACCCTTACATACCTTATTTCAAAGAAACAAAATATTCTAGGTATATTATAAACTTGCAACGACTATTTTGATTTTTTGACGTAATTTATATATCAGCTCTTATTATTTTATTGATATAAGCATCTTGTTCTATGTTGTTTGTTGTGCATAACTTTTTTAATGAATATAATATAGGAATATTTGTAAATTTTATAATTATATATACATATTACACTTTCACTAATTGCTTATTTTGTAAGAAAAGATCTGCCTACTTGTATTTATTTTCAGTAATGAGATAGACCATATTTACCTATTCACCGTGTTCATACATTATAATAACAGTTTATGTAGGTATACAATTATACATCGGTAGGTACATAAATTAAGTTATTAGGCACATAAAAGATTATTTAATGTTGATATAATTATATAAAATATTGCTTATTTTATTTTAAAATGATAGGTATAGGCGACGACAGAGTAAAAGCGTGTAAATTGGACAAATTCGTAGGCAATATTCCTTTGTCGACTTTGAATAACTTGGAAAAAATAATTACTTTCCCGTAATCACAAAACAAAGATATTTGGAAAAATTGTATTCGCATAATTGTATTAGTCCGTGAGCTTCACTATACGGGAGGGAGGTCCCAACAGTGACCTATCTTAATGGTTAGATATTAAATTCGGTATAATGAAACTGGGCGTCTGCCGCTGTCTCAGTGGTGCCTAAGACCGCAAGAGGACCTTAAATGGTCTTTCCTATGTTAAATTCCTATCGACTTTTTTTTAGTTGATCTAAAAATTGGCTTCAAATGTAGGGAATGATTTCTGTTGATGTTCCAAGTAATTTTTTTAAATGGCGTGGTCCTACGCTTACGGGAAATAGGTTTTCGTTAAAAATTTTATGTTATTTTAAAGAAAACTTATTTCCCTTGAACGTAGCACTACGTCAAAAAATGAATCACGTGTAACATCAATAGAATTCAGTTCCCTAAATTTAGAGCTATTGGATAAACAAAAACATTCGATGTTTGAGGATAGGAAAGACCATCTAAGGTCCCTAGTTGTCTTAAGCACCTCTGTGATAACGGCAAACTTGCAGTTTCATTATAATCAATTTAATATCTAACCATTAGGTCACTGTTGGGCCCTCCTTCCCGTAGGACTCCCGGACTATATTTGAAAATTGCAAAACAAAATATTGTTGCTAGACATTCTAAGTTGCTTAAAAATGCACTATTGATTTTTTATGATTTTACATTTAGTGACAAATGATATTTATTTGATCTCTTTTCGGACAATTTTTTATTTGGGATTTTTAATAATTTTCAGAAAGTTAAATGGAAATTTTACCATTTTTGATTTAAAAAAACAATACTTTTGAATCTATAAATTGATTTTCTTAAAGTGTTTTTTTTTCAGCACCACGCCCTGGCTATACTCAAGGATTCTTGCATAGCTCGCGCACGGCTTCACTACCACGTCATCCTCTGGACTTTTCTGATATGAGTTATGGCGGTAGCAGGCGATCCGAGGAGTACGATGGACAAATTTCACCTTGTAAGTATTTTTATAAGTTGCTATCAACATTATGGAATTTCTATGGTTTTATTCATTTGTTTATATTCATAGGCAGACTAAGCAATACAAATATTATTTTAGTTTTTTTTAAATGAATTATGTATCAATTTTACTTGAAATGTCAATTTTGCTTTATTATTTTGATAAACTTAATTTATTTGTTCTTGGCGCCTAATAAATACATAAAACTGTACCTAACTATTATCCGGTTTTGTTTGTTCTAAAAGTTTTATTTATTTTGTCTATTAGTCGCTAGTCTTTTATTTTTCATTTATTGCATTATGTGGTTAACAATTATTAATTTCTAGATTACTCTTTTTTATTTCACTGTAGTTTGGTAATCTTTGTTATTATTTTTTATGTGTCTTTAGATGATAATATCCAAGGTTGGTTCATTGAGTACTTGGTGGAAATTTGTTTCACTTTTTAGATATACATACATGCAATGTACTGTATGAGTATTCGTTTGCAGTTTTCTGAATTGTATTGCCTTTAGACTTTTATCTATTCCAAATAACATTTAAACACCCATTGGTTCCAGTTTTGTAATAATTGAAGCAGAAGAAAATTTCACCACCAAATGTAACTGCACAGTCACACACATACAAAACCGTTTCTAAATATCATATGAATCCCATGTTTTGTTCTGCTTATTTATCAGCTCGCTAAAATTTCTACATTTCTATTTTTTGAATATTTTAATATTAATGCTTTGTTTTTTGTTGTTTCTGAACGTCAAGCAAAAAGATTTTTATTTTTACTATTTAAAAAAAAGATTTGTGATTTGTAAACAATTTCTGCGTTCTCTGTTTTAGAAATGTGATGTTATTGTGCTATATGTGTTATGAAATTTTAGACACTGTGTCGTGTTTTACGCCTTTTTATAGATCAGTTTTTGACAATTTCAACTAAAATTTAATTGTGATTTTTTTAAGTATGTTTGGTGGATTTTAACCACAAATTGCTGGTCTGGGACAAGAGTGAGTGAGCAGAAAGTTACTTATATGGTATTTGGAAACAGTTTGAAAATACAACAAAACAACGCATTCATCATTCTAGCACAACAGATCATTTAGAAACACTATATACAAGATGACAAGGGTAGTGAATATTATTGGTTGAAATGGTGGGAGGTTTTTTATGTATTGATCCATGAGCATGCAAAATAAGAGTTAGTAGAATTGATCTTAGATGTTAAATGTTGTACATATTATAGTTTTTATTATTATAGATAACGTAGTTATTTTCTAACTATATATTTTCATATTTTTTAAAAATTATTATCACTTTATACCTATATAATGCACATGTAGACGAGTCTGTTGTTATTTCTGTTACATTTGGTAATGTTTGTATCAACTTTTTTATTATCTTAATAAATTCCCATGTGATAGGTACTAAGTAACGGTACCTAAATATGTATTTTCCAAAGTAAGATCATAGGTTGATGAAAAGATGAGTGAATGGATTTACTTCACATTTGGTATCTGAAAACAATTTGATATTGAGTTTAGTGATTTCTTACTAAGTTGGCGGTCTGACAAACAAATGCAAAAGTGATGGTTAAAATGAGCAATCTTATTTTTATGAATTAATGAATCTCTTAATGTTGCAAAATTAAATAAAAATATTATTTTTTTTATATATATAATGGCTTAAATAGTCTAAACCTGTTTTTAGAATCGTTTAGCAAAATTTTAATTTCTAACTATCCCACTTTTTAAATAAATATTTTTTGACATATTGTTTCTAATAGTTTTATGGGTAGTTGTGATCACAGTAGAAAAACTTTTCATGTATGCTGATATTTTAAAACTATCCGTGAAACAATTTAATGTATATTACCTACTCACAAAAATAAATTGGAATTTGCCTGAAGGTGATTTACAGTTTGTTGTGTTGTGATAAATATACTTTCTGGTGAGGTATGCTTCATTTGTATATATTTGAATACGGGATAATAAAAAGCCAATATAGCAAGGCTGAATTTTTAAGTTAAATATTTCATTTATATCATTTTCATTTCCTTTGATTATTTCAGAATTCTTTTAAAAAATAATTAAAAGGTTCCATACGTACTACTCAAATAATGGACTTTAACGACTCTATCAAACCATTCAGTCATTCACATTGATTCTATGTAATCTATTTAAATTACATTTTGTTAAAATATAGTTTAAAAGTTTTAGATTTTGTCCCAAAAAATGACATAGTAATTTAATCAGTTATTTCAATTTTAATATACGAGTAAAAGAAGAAAACTACATTATATGTAGATAGCTATTTAAAAAGCATTTTCAAAAAGTCTTCATATCAAATTTCATATCATATTTTAGAAAGATTGTATTATGTAAATTTGCTTTTAGTGTTCATGGCTTTAATTTATTATCTTGCTAAAAAGAATTTTAGTAAATATCCAGGTGTATCTATTGCATTTATTGTACTTTAAGTGGAATTATTAGTACATATTTTATAAAACAAAAAATAAAAGCTAGCCAGCCGTAGACTTATAGCAATAAACAATATGGTGTTTCTTTAAATTGTTTGTTTAAAATCTAGATATATTTTATTGTTCCTTTATTTGCTTACATCCAACATTATTATTTAGCACTCTTTCATTTATAACACCTAATTAGTTTTACTTCTACTTAATTTAGTTGTGACCGATTTCGAACAATTGTATTTGTCATACTACGTGTCAAAATGAATTATGATGAATTACAGTCAGAAAATAAAATGTTGACATATCAAATAGATAACAAATAGAAAATTGAGTTTCAACCAATAAAATAATCAGAAAAATAATGTAGGTATTAATTATGATTTTAGAAACATTTTTATACTATTTGATGTTGTCCCTCCCTTATACTTTTTGGTCATGGGGCCTCACATTCAGTGGGTGGAAGAAGTCATATTTTATATATTATCTAAAAGATAAATTCTGTACATTATACAACCTTATTTTAAAAACACACAAAAACTCACTAGCAAACACACATTTCCTATATCGGTATCAGACCCTTTTGACAGTAAATATTTTCTTGTAGTTAATTCTTTTTTTTATTTTAACCAACTACAACCCCATTAACTACAGAGCAAGCGAACAGAAACAAATTTAAAAGTAATGTTAAAATATTATCTCAAATAAACTTTTTCAGAGAAAATCAGAAGGTTTTAGTTAAAAATATAGTTAGGTATCTATGCAGATTTATACTGCTGGGTAAATTTTAGGATAGTTATGTCCTAGTTCTTGCATTAACCCGCTAGCAATTATTTTTTGTCTTTTAAGCCCGGTTTACACGATACCAGTAATTTGCTATGAACTACCTACTAGCATACGAGTTACTAGCTTCTGGTCTACTAGCACATTAGATTTACACGTTTCAAGTTACTTGCCTAATTATGGCCTAATTTATTGTCAGGCGAGTAGCTATATAAATACTAGTACGATGCGCTCGCATTATTCTTGTAATTGTGCAAGTCATGGCCTACCAGCTACGAAGATCACAGAGAAAGAGACTTTTCTCGAGTAATAACGAAGAGGACGGACGTAAGGAAATAATGTAGCTCAGAAAAAAATGGTTGACTGAGAAATCCTTCTTTCACAAGGACATATAAACAGTTGATTTAATGGAGTTTTCAGCGACAATCAGAAGTTACCAAATAACTTTTAGGAATTTAGTGAAACCCAAAATTTAAAAATGTGATACAATTATGCAAGAAGTTTTACCAGCCGTACTAAATTAGAGATGACTTCTGTCAGAGGAATTTTCTATAAATTTACTTCGTCAGTTTTCTCTGCTAAATCTGCAGTGCTACTAAAGTCTGTCAAACAAAGCCAGTTAGTTACACGGTACAAGTGTAAAAGCTAGTAGCCAAAATCGATAACTGAAAGCCAGTAAGTAGAAAGTCTCTAGTAACTCGCATGCTAGTTGACTGGAAGCAGAGGGACAGATACTCTGCTGCCAGTTACTGGAGGCACAGGGACAGTTATTGGAAGCACAGGACAGTTATTGGAAGCACAGGACAGTTATTGGAAGCACGGAACAGATATTGGAAGCACAGGACAGTTATTGGAAGCACGGGACAGATATTGGAAGCACAGAACAGATATTGGAAGCACGGGACAGTTATTGGGAGCACGGGACAGTTATTGGAAGCACAGGACAGATATTGGAAGCACAGAACAGATATTGGAAGCACGGGACAGTTATTGGAAGCACGGGACAGTTATTGGAAGCACAGGACAGATATTGGAAGAACAGAACAGATATTGGAAGCACGGGACAGTTATTGGAAGCACAGGACAGTTATTGGAAGCACGGGACAGTTATTGGAAGCACAGGGACAGGTTCTGAAAAACTGATTACTATCTTCGTGTAAACTGAGCTTTATTCTGATAAGGCTAGCGTTTTCAATGTGCATTTCCCATGTATTATTTGATATTTTCATACTTTCACTCAGTAAAAAAAGGTACAGGTTACGGAACAAAGTGGGTAGTAAACAAACGATTTGATAATATTTCTTAAGTAAGTACTTGTATTGGAACAGTCGAATTCATCAACCACATTGTTTAATTGTATGATAAAGATGAAGAAAATACAATTTATAGGTGATTTCTAGTCCCAAATGTATTTTTATGAAATCCCTTTCGGCTAACTCATATATTATACATAAACATAAACTTTTAATTCAGGAAGAAGCATTAATAAAGCTTTGTTTTAATTGTTACCCATATATATATATATTCTTTATTCTTACATTACAATGCATCAGATTATGTGAATGTAGTTCGTGTTTTGTTCTTCATCACTATCATATGTGCGTTTGTGGGAGGAGAACCCTGTAGACGTTTCTGCTCAATATCAGTTACAGAGGTATGTCCTAGCCTCTGATTATTCTGTTTTCTATTTTAGTTACTACATCTGGTTACTCTGTAGAAGATGGAGGTGTTTCTGGTGATGAGACCACTCTGTTGGGCGGCTATACCTCCTCAGCTGGCGACCATCCAACCTCTACGCATTCGGCACAACACCGTAGAAAACGTCCTCCACTACCACCCAGAGATTATGACTCATCAATAGATCTTGAATCCTCTTTTCCCACTGTTCAGAGTTGGCTTAGACCTTCTACTTTTTTGAGAGCTAAAGAACATATTCCTCCAAAGGTAATTGGGCAATATTCTATATAATTTGTAACTGTTTTATACCTATACTTATATAATTTGCATTTAATTTTAGATTTATCCATATGATGAGCTTAAAGTGACCAATTTCAAAGTGCCAAAAGACATCGATAGAAGCAGAATGGAGGTAAGAGGATGTTTTACAGTTTATTGTAATAATTCTTTTGTCAGTTTCTCAAAGGTAATTATTACTGATAACTAATTTTTCAATTTATTGGCTACCCTTTCTTCACATTAAATTTGGTGATTTGATGACACCGCCCCCATAGAATAAAAATATCTAGAGCTTTGACACCTTAGTATCTCAAATTCCACCATTCTTTCACAAAATTTGTAAAATTCATTATGATTAAAATTCTGAAGAAACTTATAGCTAAAAAACGCACAACGTTATTTGGACCCTAACATAGAAAACGTCTTTTCTCATTCGTATTCATGAAGTGTGTAGATAAAGGAGAGTGGCCAGTTCCTTAACTTTTATTGAACCGGTTGATGTCATCGGCCCCAAGCTTGATTTTTTCTGTCGATGAATCTAAGATTCCTGTGTACCAATTTTCAATCCAATCCATCCATGGGAAGTATGAAATTCTAGGGGGTGAAAAAAAGGCTTATCTACCAAAAGGTTAATCGAAGTGAAATTGATTAAAATAATAATGATCAAATTTTAGTAGTACTTTAACAAATAATTGTCACTGTTAATGATTTCATTTTATAAACTTTAAAATTTAATTTGAGCAGTAAATTCTAGTTTAAATCATGTTCTTAAATAACACACAATATCCAAATGAGAGTTGCTAAAAAAAACAAAAAACTTTGTAAATAGAAAAGACATCAAATTGCAACTCATTTAGTAATAATTTAGGTACCGAACACCAACATATTGTTTATTTACAATTTAATTGTATTAACTGTAAAAAAAATTACATATAACATTTTCTTTCTTTTAGTTACATTTAACTGAAGACGACATGGAGCATTTATTTGGAATGTCCCATTATACATTCAGTCGTCTTCCTGAATGGAAAAGAAATGATTTGAAACGAAGAGTTCACCTTTTCTGATCTGTATTATCTCTGTCTTTTATATCAAGCTGGAGATATTGCTAGGACTCAAGTATTTTTCTAACAAGGAAATTCATTTAACGTTTTAACTAAACACGATGCGAAGGTGAATTCAGCTCTTCCAGCTTATAGTTGATTGTATATAGCTGTGAACAAAATGGACTTGGATCAGTTTTATTTATGACATCAGTTAGAATATTTATTAATGAACTTGATTATGATTATTCGTCTTTCTTATTGAATAGAAGAAGATACCATTACAAATGCAATCTACCTATATCATGATTTAATCATATTGTACCTAACCTGGATTTTTTTAAAGAAATTTCCTTTTAACAAGTTATATTGCCAGTATACTCTAGGATTCTATGAGTAAATCAAATTGCTATGTTTATTTATTTATTTATTCAATTTGTTTGTTCCCTTGCAAATGATCATTAGATGCTTAATAAATAGTACAGCTTTTTATAATATGCTTGCCTTTCTCATGTGACATTTTGGTAACAGATCATTTGTTAATATTACAAAAATTAATTTTCAAATAATTTTAGTTAAGCAAATAGTTACGTTTCGAGACTCGTGTCTCATGTTTAGACTAAGCAAAGTGAATCGTATTTTATTAGTCTCATGAGACGTGAGTCTCTAAAATATTATTTAATTGCTATATTTATTCAGAGTCATTCAATGTTTATCTCAAATAATAAATAAAAAAAGTATTTTTTAGAAAAATAGTTCTACAATGTAATAATATTGAATGATGATCACTGCTTTAATTTATGCCTATCTACCAAAGACTTACAATGATCAGGATTGTTATTTATAACAATTCTGTTTAAAATATATTTTATTCTAATAAAACAATGCCTTTATACATACGTATCAATTTACATAATAAACTAAGGTATTATCTTGTGATGGATTGAACAATTTTATTTTTACAAAAGGTCAATCTAATCTTTTCAAAAATAACAAATTGGTACTGCAAATTTGTACAAGATGTAGCTTTCCTGTAGCATTTGTGCAATGACCATATCTTCTTAGATAATACAGTTTCATTTAAAAAATAATTTTTAAATAAAGTTGTTCTAATTATAGTTTGAATTTTTTAGGTTTTATTTTATGTTATATATATTTAAAGGCTGTTTATTGATAATACTGTTTTCATCAAAACATTGAATATTAAGAAAACCATATCTTCTGTATATCATAGAAATACTATACATATATTTTTTTTATAATTTCATTTTAAATTGTTTTAACCAATAAGCAATATTAAACCTAATATTGATTAAATTGATTTTACAGCTTTGTCACTACAAAAATTGTTTATTTGCTTTTATTAGAAATATGGTTTTATCTTTATATAAATTAGTTTTTTTATATATATTCTATATATTAATGTGTATTGTATGTAGTAGGTATTTTGTTTCACATTACGCATCCATTTAATTAAACTTAATTCTTGTAATGTACCTACTTTTAGTTTAAAAAAAATATTATTTAAAGTTACTATATAAATATTAATTCCACATTTCTGGCCAATTTATATATTATATTTCTGTCCATGCTGTCTAATCGTTGTTCTTAGTAGAAACATTAGTATTGTTAGGTTTCACTTACTTAATGTTATTAGTTCTATTAAAAATAAGTTTGTTTTTACATGTATTTTATTTTTGTATAAATGGTGCTATTGAAGTCAAAAGTTAAAGGTGAATTATGGATTGTATTTATTATTGTTATGCTATATATTAGTATATTATATGCTTACTGTACATCTAGGTACATGTAGGTAGGTATAGAGCAAGGTCTATGCCTATTTTGTTTCCTTTTTTAAATGTATATTTAATGTTATTCGTATAGACATTTTGTTGTTTTAATTAGGTACCCAATTGATAGGTAGATATGTATGTTTAGTAATGATTAGTTCAAATATTGTAAAATATGATTTTCTTTTGCTTAATTACATGGTATCTATTTTACGTATGTATATTTAATTGCATTAAAATTATCTTAAAATGCTAAAACTACCTATACGTATCCTACATAACAAATAGCAGATACTCCAGAAAAACAAATTTGGAGTTTTTTGTTATATAATACCCTCATTTTCATGTACGGGAACTATTTAGTAGTCCCTGTTTTCATCTTCAAGTTGGTCAATTGAATTTGAAATAGTTTAAATTTGCTTCTGCTTTAATTTAATTTGGTTAATGATTTCTGTATTTAATTTATTCAATTTATCTTTGATTTGTTAATTTTATTGTTTTTCTCTTTTCTGGATACGAAACTTATTTTCATAAATTTGTTTTCATACTTCCAAAATGAGTAGGACGTTGAAGTGCAGCGTTTGCAGCCCAGTAATATCCTAATAAGTAGTCTGTATAAAAGTTGTAAATTTTAGCTTAGATTTAAGACATTTATTTCGGTACTTAATACCGATTTCATTTATAGATATCTGCAAAAACTAACAACCAAATTGATCTATAAACAAAATTCTCGTCACAAAGAAATGAAATGAATTCTATTTGACAAAATCCTGGTTTGTGTAATAAGGCTCTAGTAGGACGACCACGTTGAAATACGGCCAATTATAAACACTAATCAATTCAAATCATTTCTTCAACTGATTTCATTATTTATCTATTCAAATTGTGGTTATATTTCGCCGAATTTTTTCATTTATAATAGAATACGTTTAGGATTTCACTCTGGGTCAATCATATAGTTTGAACTCAGTGAATATACCAAATTCTAAATATATATATATATAGTTATTTATCTTCTCTAAAGAATCGATAAACAAGTTTATGTATAAACAATAGATCAATTTCATCAAAAATTATTAATTTAAATTCTGAGAAAATTTATATGTATTGCTTTTGCCGATCTTTTTGTAGCAATTTGTTTAGAAATATTCACAGCAATTGCATTCTAAAAACTGCTTTTAAGTAGAAGTTTCAGACTAACTCAAACATTATTTTTTAATGAAAACCTTCACAACATTCCATAAAGAAAAGTTGATAATATAGAATTTTTAAAACGAAATTTTTAAACATAATTCATTTCCTGTTAATTTTTTTACATGTAGAGAATATAGTGTTTAAGGCGATGCTCTTTCTTATTAATGAATGTTATTTAAAATTCTATCACTAAAATGCTGTTTATTTTAACTTACATATTAAAAATAAAATATTGTTTAGCAAGCGCTTTGCTGTACTAATAAATTATGTATATTTTATTAAATGATTTATATTCTTATTTCTTTTATACTTCTAATTTAGATATTATTTTGTGTAAAAAGATACAATATTTTACTGCATTTTATTATTTTTCTAAAAATGCCAGGATCGTATTATTTTGTAATTGTAGGACACAATGATAATCCTATGTTTGAGTTGGAACCAAACTTTAAAGGATCTGATTCAAAGGTATTTATAAATTGAGAAACATTACATTATTATTTTTAATAAATCGGATTGAAGGAACCATACTCTTATGCATGAAATATACATTTTCCTAAGGAGAGTGACCTTAACTCCAAAAGGATATACTAACGCTCTAAATTCCTAAGGTGGACACTTCGCTAACCCTGCACAAAAAATGAAATTAAACTACTAGTATAGTATGTATTGTAAATCAGATCATTTCCATCCATAACTAACATTAACAAATTATTCTAAGCCATTCTGATTCATTAATTGTTATTTCCATAAGGCAATGTCTACATTGCCGACCAGTCGGCAATGCTACCGATCTTACTACATTGCCGACTAGTCTTAGTCGTTTATCTAGCTGATAACTATTTTAAATAATCATTTTAAAAATGCCG
>JAUYWI010057389.1:0-16553 GCA_034780595.1 Parotoplana pacifica | reverse complement strand
GAGTAGAAGAGATGTATATAAGGTGAGGTATGCTGCGGGTGAGTCTGAGGTGACAGTGGGACTTCATCAAGGATCTGCTGTCAATAATATTTTGCCTTGGTGATAGACTGATTGGTAAAGTCCAGGGAGAGCTGTTAGATATGCTGTTCGCGGATGATGTGGCTATGGATTGGAGTCAGGGGCAGAACATAGACTAGAAATATGGTCGAGGAAATGCAAATTAGCAGGCAAAAACGGAGTATTTGAGATTGAGAGGTCCTAGGTCAGTAAAGGATGAAAATGTGATAATGCTGCGAGAAAAGCTCAATAGGTAGAGGAGTTCAAATACTTTGGTTCAACATTTCAGGCAGGTGGTGGATCTAAGGGAGGTGAAAAAACGGATACATGCTGGATGGGGTGCATGGAAAGAACCAGACAAAGTGAAAAGTAAACTGTATAAGACTGGTGAGACC
Organism: Parotoplana pacifica; assembly: GCA_034780595.1. Lineage (NCBI taxonomy): Eukaryota > Metazoa > Platyhelminthes > Proseriata > Otoplanidae > Parotoplana > Parotoplana pacifica. The sequence continues at coordinate 16,101 of JAUYWI010057389.1, read as the reverse complement.
AGCAATGCTGTATGGGATGGACACTGACTACCACAAAAGGGCAGAAGGAAAATATTCAGGTGGCAAAGATGAAAATGCTAATGTTGTCTTTTGGACTGACGATACTTGACAACTGAGAAATGAAAAGGTGAGGGAGAGATGACTATTGGAGAATTGAAAGGAATATTGAGGGAGGTAAGGCTCCGGTGGTTAGGATATATAGTGAGGAGAGAGATGGACTATGTGGGTAGGAGTCAGAAAGATGAAGGTGGAGAAGAGGAAATGTAGAGGACCCAAAAAATGGGAAGACTACATTCGTGAAGATATGGCGAAGGTGGGAGTCCGAGAGGATGATGCAATGGATCGCAAGAAGTGGAGGGTATTGATCCGCACTGGCGCTCCCACCTAAATGTGGGAAAGGCCATAAAAAGAAACTAAAAGCAATGTAACAAAAACAGTTGTTCATATATCAGATTTATCTTTCCGTGTGTGTACAGGGTGGGATACAGCATTGCAAAACATTCCCTTGGACATGTTCGGCAGATCGACCCGACTTTCAGGTGCGCATACAAAAGATAATGGATGTGGAAGGAGAACATTTTGATTATTGAAGACTGAGCTGTGTTTACTATTTAATCTTTTTTATATGTTTCTAAATAAAGCATTTCTATATATTATTATAATTCCGTTTAAAGACTTTGACTCACATTGTACTTAGATTTAAATGACTATATACTTAAGTATTTTTTAGTTATTCCATGCGTGTATCATTTCCATAGTTGTTATAAAAATAATTTTATTTAAAACATGTAAGTACAATTTCTATTAACTTCTAGAATAACAAACTTAAATGTAAACAACTTGTACACACTCCCGTAAAAATGTGGATGGTCCTATTCACCCAATTTTAAACGCTTCGAAGACTAGGATGTTTTACTGCACCTATTTGCATAGTTGTTCTTCTATTAAAATCGCCGTAGTCGAATTTGGTGGGGGTAGCCGCTGCGCGAATCTCGTACTTTAAAAAACGAAAGATCTATGAATTTGTTACTTAGTGCCTACTGGTGGACCCACACAACACTTGAAGTCAATCGGATACTTTAAATTTTGGACATCATGACGTCGTCGGCGTCCTTATAGCTAGGCGCCCGCATTGATTTTTCTCAAAACCGACTGTCAATTAATCTTTTATCAAACTTTAGCTCAATCGATCCACTCCACGGGAGCCTTTACTTCATAAATATTTGCGGGAGATGGCAAAAAAGGACCACTAACAGGAAAAGTATTCGTTTGGACTATAGATGTTTATATGAATAATAAAGGATAAGATATCGTATTATATTTAATCGTCAACACTTTAAATATAAATTGTAACTAATTTTAGTAAAATATTTTTATCATTTCCGGTTATTTCTTGTATAGGTAAAATATTTTTCTTGTAAAAAAGAACAAATTCTTAGAAAAGTAGAGTTATGAACAGTTGTGTTTTTCTAATGAGTGCTAATCCTAACCACTTATTGTTTTATAATATGTGGTACTTATTGTATATGGTATAAAGCCTCAGAAAACATACATAGCATGGTCATTTATTTTCTATTTTTTTACAATAAAAATAATTTGCATGAAAATGTGCCTGGGAATTGACAAACACTATCATTGATACCTTGGCGATAAAATCCAGGGTTAATATTGAAATTTTAAGTATTATAACATATCCGTTCTTAGTCACGTATTGTAAAACCAATGTAATCAAAACATGTGCTATCAGCCGAACCCTTCTTGTTCTGTACATGTATGTATATTGAAAAAGACTGGCTAAATACATGTGTACTTGATTTCATTACTTACCATACAAATTACATATCTAAATAATTTCATTAGAGATAATTATAATTCTAAGAAAATGCGCCATTTCATAACGGATGCGACTGAATCACAGACTTAATGACAATTTTATAGCTATGTATACATAAGAACTGTGGTAATCTCTGATAACTAATAAACTGAGTATATATTTGACTATAAGAAAATCAATATAACTAAATAGGTAATATGGTATGTTAGTAGGTGTATGTAATATGTATGTACCTAGCAGATTGTAATAAAATACATTTTTCTAGCAAATTTCTGTTATCCAAAATAGTATGTCATACATCTTCATTTATCTGACACTTTTTTTGTTATAATAATACCTCACTAAAATATCATAAGAAAAATGGTAATAATATAAAAACAATGTAATTATTTACAATAATGTACAGTAGCACAGCGTAATATAACAATGTACAAAAAGTAACAATGGATGATACATTCAGATTATGATCTAAAAACAAACATTAGAATCACTATAAATGATTTAGAAACTAATACGAGTATTAAGCTATTTGAAATCAAACAGACCCATTTATACCTATTAAAGAATTTTGCGTTAAAAAAACAATTTTTTGCGGACCTGTCCCATGTATGGTGGGCCTCACAAACCAGAAACAATAACAATAAAGCATTCAAGTTTCTAATAATTATTGCTAATGCCTTTCTAATTCTAAATTTCAAATTCGAGCAAGATAGGATGTTTGGTTTGGAATTTAGAGCAATTTAATTTGTTTAAAACTATTCATGGATTTGTGTTCATGAGTGCCTAGTGGATCTATACACCAAATGCGAAGCAAATCGGTCAAACTTTAATTATTGGACCTGTTGAAGTCATCGCCAGTCATTTTTTCGGGTCGATGAATCAGGTACCTATGTATCAAATTTCAACCCAATCTATCCACCAGAAGTATGAACTCCTAATGGGCCACCCTTTATCTGAGGCCTATGTGAAAATATGTTTCTCCATCAAGGGTCAAGAGCATGTGTAAATTTCATTGAAATTGCTTCAGTAGTTTTCGAACTATGGATGTCAGTTAATCATTTTTCTCAAAATGTTTCTTCTTTCTTTTATCAACACAACGATAGTGGTACGTTAAAGTTAACCGATTTAAATGAAAGTTAGCACATACTAACATACTATATAGTGACCAACGAGGGACTATAAAATCCGTTTCAGTTTTATTGATACGTCCGAGCAACCGCCTAGCAACGAGAAAAGTGTTAGTAGTGTACTTTCACCGATAATGAAATTAAAATAGATCCTATGTACATATATGGTATGAAGAGTCAAATGTCGACTTTTGAGGTTCGTATTCACAAATGTATAAAACAATTATATGTACAATGTTAAGATGATTTGGTGATATCATCAAAAAAAGCATTATATTTAAAGTTACAGAAATATTACCATTTATCTGAACATAAACCACTTGTGTAATCCTATCTTAACTAAAGAAGTCACAAGTCAATTTGAGCCACATAATGGAGAATAATACAAATAAAAATAGAACAAATTTTTATAAAGAGAGGAAGCCAACTTTGTGAAGTATAAATGTTTTTATTGGGAAAATATAATGACAAAGCGTTTGTAAACGCGAAGATATTTCCCAATAAAACCCCTTTTCGTTATGCTTCGTGAGCAATATCGTCTAAGAATTTTTTAGTGCTTGTCTGATTCTTTATGGACTGTATCTGATAGGGGGAAAACGTCACTGTATACAGCACAGTTGTGACTGATGATATAAAATAGGTAAATATGGATACGATTTCTAGAGTAAAATCATCAGCTGATAATAAACGCATAAATTAGTCATAACACAAAATTATTCATATTTTGACAATAAGTTGCTGTTCGCATTCAGTACACCTATATACTGGAGTAGCACCTTTCGATGTAGGTTAAATATGAATGCATCTTGTAATAGGCAGTATGCCGTTAGCTGTATTATAAAACTTCTAAAAATAGGCCATGTTTTCCATAGCTATACTGGAATAATAATGTAAAACAGCTAAAATAATCAAATGGGGTCAATAAATTTGACTTTTGCCAATTTTATAGAAATTGGTTCACTAGTTTCCGAACTTTGAATGTTCAAACTTAATAGTAACTATGTTAGTAGTATAACATAAAACTTCTAATGACAATATAAAATTATTAGCTGATAACCCAAAGTGGTAATATAAGTCATTGACAATCCAGTCGCATAAATAGGTTTTGCCAATTTAATCAAAATTAAAGTCATAGTTACGCGTACTATAGAAAAGGTTTTATACAAAATTCTCATTATAAAAATCATATATATAGTTTTTTTTTACAAATAATTAATACCATCTATGTACTTTATAGGTATGGGATCTATTAGCAAAACAATTTGGAAATTATGATGTAGACTTGGAAACAGTGTTAACAAATGCTTAGAAAGCGAACGTATTTGGTGGAAATAAATAAATCACACAAAAATATTTGCTACAAAAAATTAATACAATGTAGTTTTATATCAACTAGATTGTATACGAATATTTCTGTACAACAACTATCTCGTATACGAAATATAAATATAGTCGTCGTAAATGCATACTAGTATGCATTTACGACGACTATATTTATATTTCGATTCAATTATCAACGACGTTTTCTAATAAGAATTTATCGGCACGACTATTTCTATACAATAAATTCTATAAGACATTTTGAATATTAAAACTTTCCGAATTCTCTCTAATTTCTGTACAGATCTGGCTAATCTATCATACAAATTTTGATTTTGTGCCACAAATTTTATTTCCCAACTTTTAATCGATTAAATTTATTTATTACTTGTGCTTATTTTTTATTATTTACTTGTAACTAGTTAAAAATCTATAAGGCATTAAGCTAAAACAACATTTATTTCATAATATTATTTTAAGTGTTTCGAAACTGTCTGAAATAATTAATCTTTTAGACATATTTGGTCAATCTTCTTATCGATGTATTCACCTGAAATTGTTTAGGGGATGATTGTCCACTAAATGAGCGTTTTCTTCATTTAATACAGAACTGCTGATCAAATTAAATATGTTCTACTAAATGTACACTTCTTTAAAGAAGAAAACACTTTTTTGTTCTCTTTAGGAAGAATATGACAATATTTGGTAGCAATAGTAGAAGTGAATTCCAACAGACACGGATCAAAATAGGTAACTATAACTTGTTTGTGAGATTTTGAACTAACTTTATCCCAGAAATATTCAATACATGACGATTCTTTCACATCAATTGATTGGCGTTTATCATTCGCATGTGAATTGTAAACACTGAATAACATTGGTGTTGCTACAATCAAAATCACTTTCTACAAAATAAATAAAAATGTTTACAGTATCACATTTAATGTCCACTAAACCATTTAGAAAGCATTGAATATAGTATAGTTCACAATATAATGAATTGTGCACTTTTTAGGAAACTCACAAAATTGTTTTCAGGTTTTAACCCTTCGTGGCCACTCTGTATATCTATTTTTATATGATTGTTATATCACCCCGTAATTAACCTTCGTGGTTAGAGACTGTTCGAAAATGCTTTAACTAATTAGAATGAAATTTCGTTTCAGTGTACTAAAGTTTCTTGTGGATTTTTAGGTAAATTTTTAACCTCTGAACCCACCCCCTAAGTCACTTGACGGCCCTCTGAAGAATGAAGTTGGGCCAAAAGTACTTTAAAAAAAAATCGATTCTGAAGTCATATATTTATGACATTAATTAATAGTGTAATTAACAGTGTATTTTATCATAAATAGTCCGGGTTTTTAAAAATATTGATTTTGTTCATAGGGTGCAACCTAAGAGTCAAACTAATTTGAAAATTGTTATATTTTTGCCATCGAAAAAACATGAATTGCTTTTTTAAACCCTGAAGAAATGTGATAAACTACATGCTAAACATCTATAAAAAGTATTCACCCCAAAATGTTATGAAATTTTTATGCCCAAATTTGGTCAATTCTGAAAATCCTATACATATTCATCAAATACCACTAAAAATGATTTAGAAAGTTATTTTAAGCTATTATAAACCATTTTGGATGATTAACATGCCTTAGAAAACAATTTTAGCAGACCTGTCCTAAAGTGCTGGCCCTCATATCTCAGTAACTTTAAAAATGAGTCATCTCAAAATTTAATACATATATTGTTTTAGATATCTCAAATTTCAGCAAAATAGAATGCCCAAAATATCAATCAATATTTTTTCATTTTTTGGACCTGATGATTTTTTTCAAAATAAAATTTCCCATAAATCTTTCCAAGGTACGTGTGTACCAAATTTCAGCCCTATCAAATCATGGGAAGTATGAATGCCTAGGGGGGGTAATATTTCCCTTTGTGGCCACGAGACATATTTTTCAGGTGTGACAACGACAAAATGGCAACAGGTCCAAAATTATAAGTGTTTGAATATTTGAACCGATGACCATTAAATAACGTTTACCTTTCTCACAGGTCAAATCTCACTTCACTTCACCCTTTGTAGAAAATTCATGATTATTTTCAAAACCTCCACAATTTACCTTGTATTGTTTATCCGTTTTATAAATATAGCAGTGTTGACGACAATTCTAATTTCTGATTTCAAATATGTATGGTATAATAATATTATGAGGCTTACACATGTCTCAAACTGAATGTCTACAAAGTTGTTCCAGTAAAGAAGAGGTTTATCAGCACGACGAGGAAGCAAACAAATTTCATATTTCGCACCAACAGTTTTTAATAAATTAGCATATACTGTTAATTCAGACTTGGATAGTGTCTCCAAATGTGTAAAGTCAGCTACTAACACTCGGTTTACAACTTTTTCTGAAATTAATTAAGAATTAATTAGGTACCTAATATTATCAGAGTCTGGAAAATATGCAGTAACTTTTTGAGGTAGCTCATAATTACCTAATGCAACCAAATTAAAAAAGCGAAAATTATATACATGTTGAACTACGTTAGAGGAATGAACATTTTAGAACAAGCAATGTCTAAACATCGAAATAATATGTCAAAATAAGAAAGCTTCAGGAAAACAGTAAGCATTCAATCATAACAATAACAGAATACTATAGGGAGACCGCACTTTTAAATACAAAAGAAAACAAACAAGTATGAAAAAAGAATGTGACCATTGAGTTACAAAATTATCTTGTATCTATGTATGAAAGTTGTGTGAAACGTTTCGAGTTATTGTTCCTATAAATTTTCTTAGATTCATTGTTTTTGTGTTGATATAAAAAACACATTTTCCGGTCACCCTATATAATGTATTATATTATTAATAGTTACACATAATATAGTACTCCCTGATAATAACAGTTTATATAGAGAATTGTGTAGGTAACTCACTTGAAACAAAACAACTGAAAATGTCATGAAGAAAATACAACTTTGAGGACACTGGCAAATTCATTTTTAATAAATACTGTTTCTTCCTTGCACCCTCTATGATGCTATTACGAACTTCAGTGGTGTCCAAAATATTACGAATGGCTAAGAACTCTTTCCCAATATTATTATACAAAAAGTATAAAGGGCAGCATCTACCCTGTTGAATATGATCCTTTGGATTAGAACAAATTATAGGACAAAACTTGAGAGTTTGAAGTTCAAGTAACATATCTCGTAAAACCATTTTATCACCTGTGGTCTAAAATAAAATAAATATTAACTGTAGTTAAGAGTGTATGTGAAAATAGAGTCTTTAAATACCAAGCACAGAGTAAAACAGCTATTTATGTTTTTACACATCTTTTGGTTGGATTATATTCATTTCTATGATGTTAGTACTGTCGAAGGCTTGACAGATTTTAATTTAATATTTTTTTAATCTTGTATGTTTGCTGCAGTAAAGATTTCATTCTACACATTGATAGCAATTGGCCATTTTATTTATGTTTTGTTGTAAAACTAATTTCTAATAAAATTTGAACTTTGTGCCTAGTGGACCTACACATTAATTTCAAGTCAATCGGACAAAATTTAATTTTTGAACCATATTGATGTATCAAATTTCAACCCAATCCATTCATGGAAAGTATGAAATCCTAAGGAGATGGCTCTCCTATCTACAATATATGTGTATAAAGATAAGTTTATCAGGTGCACAGTACACGGGTGGTCAAAAAGATTCTATGCATCTGATAAATCTATTTTTAATTTGATCATTTATACTCACAAGTACAGGGTACCCTGAGTGCTCGCTAGTTAAATGATCAAATTTAAAAAATTACATGCCGTTAATATTTTTTACACAAAAGTACATCCTAGCTATGACTACATATTGATGTTTCAGTTTATTTTAAATTTAAAACTACTGACTGCTGTAAACAAAGAGTAGAAACTGAACAACTTCATACACTTTGTGTTATTTTACCAATTTATCTCATTTATCTGCATCACGATTTACCTTATCACAAAATTGAAGCCATGGTAATGCGACCAAAAGCTATACCTATATATTGATTTGCAATATATTTCTACCATAATTAGACGGAGGAACTTTAAGTAAAAGACATAGATTCGAAACAATCTCTAACTATGCTTTTAACTCATACATACATACCACCTACAAAGTCATTTGAACATGTCTCCTTAATCAGAATTGCTTGCTTATCTCAAAGTTACACATTAATATGTAGCCTAACCACCTACCATCTAACTACCGCCAATATCACCAATAACATACAGCACAATCAACGTATATTCACTCCAAAAGAAAACACAAATAAGCAGAAATTTAAGAATTTTAAACACAAAAAACAACAAGAGTGACTGCTTAATGTGCATACAATAACAACACTATGTTACCTACCTATGATTAGCTAAAACATAAATTAAACGTGCGTACTTATTATAAAATAGAAGATACTTAAATAGACTACTCAAAGAAACCTTATACCTAAACATAATTCTGGTGCTACCTACTTAGTTCTCCAATTGAATAGTTGCCATAGCATTAGGCCCGTTGATCCTAACAATATGAAGTGAAGCAGAACTATTTTAGAGAACAAAGGTGCCAAACGTAGTACTGCAATTATTAGAATAATACATTGTATCGAAACAAAAACCAACAAATTAAAACTTTATAAAATTGGCATATGCAATAAGAATGTGATCTTTTGATTGATAAACTTTAAAAACGTCAAATATCTGGAAAACCATGTCGTCCAAGGTAAAAAGTCCAAATAAATCCCTGTCTAGTTTGCCTATATCTCGTGGTTCAATTGCCGATTCAGAACTGGAACAACTTATCAAAGAATACCCAAATGAGACCAAACAATATCTAGATGAATTATTCAAAGTCGACACACGTCGATACAAACGAGATGTCAAGGCAGAACGCCAAGTTGCTGTACAAGCCATCAAAGATGCACCTAAGCGCGATCGACTAGAACATTCTCACTACCAGGATACCTTTCGGGAAGCTTGTGATGTTCGACCTCGATCGAATAAAAAACCGTTGGAAGCAGCACGAGATCCTAATCCTCCACCGATGAAGTTCACTACATGGCAGAGAGACACATACCAAGTCCCACAAGGTGCAGAACGAGCTGTTGCAATTCGACACAAAGATAACCATGACAATTTACAATCCAACAGAAGTGAAGAAAACGGTGAACTAACAGTTTACCAACATGATTTTATACAACCTCGAGCAACAGAAAGAGTAGAAACGTTACTACCTAGAGCACAAATGCGACGAAGAGCTGGCGACGACATTAAGTTTTATAGTGAAACAACAAATAAAGCCACTTTTAAAAATCCGACAGACGAACACTCGCCAGTCATTCCATTTGGTGATTTACCTGTGTTTACCAGTTCAATTCTCTATCCATCAAATAAGCACGAACTACAAACTGAAATGCAAGCCAGTTACATCGGCGCGCAAACCGATCGTATGCCTTTAATGAAGGCTAAAGACCCAACACTAAAACCTGAGGGCGCGCACGACTTCCTTACTGTACAACGGGATAGCTTCAAACAGCGAAAAGAACCTATAGAACGAGTTAAACCTGTGACAGGTATTGATAACAATATCCTGCCTTATAGACAGCCATTTGAGGCAAAAACTCAATTTATGACCGATTTTCCTGGATACAAAAAATCAAACGACTGGAAAAACCGGCAACCACCACCTCCTAGTCCTGTTAAACCACTGAAATCAACGATAGATCTTCGCAGATCTGAGTTTGAGCCACAATTGTCCCCCTTTCTGACAATCCAACGACAAACTTATCAAGGACATGATGTACGCGACAATCCAATTCCAAAACCGTTCAAACACGATTCTGTAGAATACGTACCACCGAAAGATAAATTTGAAACCATGACCATAACACGCACAGACTACCAGCCACAAAGTCTGGATGACAGTCCTGCTTTCAAACCAGCACCACTTCCAGCGGGAACTAAACCGAACCGTGTGGGAAATGCAGTCATTCCATCAGGTAGTCGACAATTCTATGGAACAACGACCAATAAAGAATTCTTTCTTGATTGGAAACCTGAACTGCCTTTTCGCCACACCGATTTTCATATGTCAATTGGTTGGGTACCACCAATAAACAAACTCGATGGTCTCACAGAAACCCAGGAGAGCTTTATTACTAAACAAATCAATAGGGTTTCTAATCTCAAACCCAAAGAACTTCCAGTGGCAGCTAGAGGAGAACAAGATTTTAACACTGAGTACAGCAAAGCATTTCCTGTAAAAAACAAACCAAGATTAACACTGCAACAAGCTGACATACTCAAACGACAACTGATAGCGACCAAATGCAAATCGAAACTGGCTAAAGCTGCTCCGACTCTCAAAGTTCACTAAAATAGTCGTCCCTTGTATGAGCAATTACTCAATAATTGGTTCAGCTGTAAGTTACACGTTTTACCAAAGTCCATTTAACTGTAATCCATTTTAGTTAGGTATTCTGAACAAGACAACAATTAAATTATAGAGGTAAAATGATTTGTAAATAACATTTGAACAAACATTCTTATCACTAATATGACTGATCTCATTTTCAACTTTTGGAATATGTAGTTAAGAAAATAATAAATAAATTAGACTGTGGTTTCAATTAGTAGTCAGACTGACTACAGCTAGCGTTATCAACTTTATTCATAAGCATTTGATAAAAATGCAGACATCTTCTTCAATAACAAACAACACTCCACATTTGAATACTTATTAATATTTTTAACTCTTTGTAGACACGATGTTTTGAAAATCAACCGATTCGCAACAAATTTATCATCTGTATATTAAATCCTCTTTTAAATTTTTTATCGAAAAATGTTTGCAGTCTGACAGACAACCCTAAATTAACGTAACAACCAACCTTTTGAAAATGTGTGGTTGGGTCAAATTGTATATTTTAAAAAATCAATCCTGAAGTCAAATAATAATAATATGATCGATTAATATTTGAAACATTCCATTGTTTAATATAGATTACAGACTTTTGAAAATATTATCACCAGGGTGAAATCTGAGAGCCAAATATTTTTTAAATTCAAAATAATTTATGAAGTATTTTCTTTTAATTTTCATTGATTTCTGCAGAGATAGTTGACTAAACCTGTAGAAAATGTTATTAATTAAAAACCGTAGTTAATGACTCTTCACAATGTACCCATTACAAAATCCATTAATAGGAAATATGAACACCTCACCCTTAAAAGGCTTGTCTACAAAGAGTCAATAGAGTTTCAAATTAAACAATTGTAATAACTAGTGTAATGCTTATGTATAATATCATAATTACAACAATATAAGTAAAATTAAGCAATATAAATTTAGATAACAAAATAATCCTATTCACAGTATCTGTAATCTGAGAATTTACTATTATGTTTTAATTCAAATATACATACCTATGTAGAAATAATAAAATATTGATCAAAATTTATGCTTTTCCATTCTTAAAAAAATAAAAAGAATCCCAAAACTGAAAAAATCAAGGCTAATAGTCCTACAAGCTACGTAAGTCTTGTCAGAGTATTATAGGAAGAAGATGGGCAATAATTGTCAATGCAAGACTTAGCTTTCTGAAGTTGCATTCACATATACTATGTAATAAAACCATCACACATTTGAGACTCGATATTATGGGGCTCCCAGACAATTCAGACTATGTTTAATATATTCCTTCTAGATAAGTGCTAGAAATGGCATTTATTAAAATCCAGGAGATAGCCAGAATATTCAGGCTTTATAAATAACCTGTAGAAATTTACTGTTAGGGCTAGCATTAATATGTAGGACTAAAAATATTTGTATACTTAATTGATAAAAAAATCACCTTATGATAGTGTACTTTGACTGGTCCCCATTGAAGTATAGAATCAATAATTCCTACAGCTTCATCAAATTTGAGTTGGAGAGACTCACAAATAGCTTGAGTACAAAAAGCTGGAAGAAACTCTAACTGTAAATGCAAATAGTTTCTCATTGATATGAATGAAGATCCAGAGATGGAATTAAATTCCATAGCTCTTTAAATAATACCTAAAAATAGGACAAAATTAAAATTAAAATGGAGACTGTTATATGTATTTACTGTATCATAAAAAACAGCATTTTAGTTGATATTGTACATATATTACTTTAGTGTTGATGTACATCATCTATGCAAGACACCATAGGCACAAAATTAATATTTTCAAAAAAACTATAATATATCTTGACTAATGATATGTTTGGAATATATTCACTTATTTTTTTCAAATTTCACCAATATTTGACACATACTTCATAATCTTGCAGGGGCGAGTTGGACCAAAAGTTGTAGATCTTTATTTTCTGATTCCAACCAAATTTTGAAAAGCTGGATATTATTTATGGCTAACAATGTTACCAACAACAAATTAGCCAAGTAATTAGATTGCCACAAAGAGAGCCTTCTAGTTGTAGTTAACAACAATGCTGATTGTGTGGTGTATATTTGTGAACTTTAATCTATTGTAATCTATGTGGTATAATTTTGTGAATTTTAATCAATTGATATATTGTAACATTGTAATCATTAATATAAACCTTGACTAAAAAAACGAACTTTTGTAAATCAATGAAAATAATAAGTTGCTAATACACTTTTAACCAAAAGTCATGCATGTTTGAAAATGTATTCTAAGGATAAATGCCTTCCCCCCCCCAAAAAAAAATATCATACTTCCCATACATGGATTGGGCTGAAATTAGATACATAGGTACCATGAAATGTTTTAGGATAAACATTTTCTTAGCAAACCAGTGTTATTTTTGGCCAACATCACTAAAATGGCTCAAAAATCTAAACCAAAACAGGCTTTATGCTCAAATTTTAGATTTGGAATTAGGAAAATATTAGAAACCATAGCAGGTCTATAAAAATTAATTTTTCAAGATTGTATTTTACCATAATTAAATGGCTATAAATTGTTTATGACATTTATATCATTTTTAGTCATTCTGGAATAAATATAATTGGTAAAATTAAGTTTAAAAAAACAACAAATCTAATGCTTGACCAGGTCTGGAACAAAAAAATCAACCAAAATACCAATAAAACATCCTAGTTTGCTCAGACCTGAGATTCATAATCTAGAAGACATCTAAAACAGGGTATAAAATTTTGAGATTACTCATAATATTGATGAGATTTAAAAAAATATTACAATCATTAGTATCAGAAAAAATGACAAAAATATCACCAATGGTTTAGCATAAAACACATTAATATAAATGTTCTTAATATGCAAAAAATATAAATTGCTTTGAAATACAAGCCACTTGTTTATAAAGACAATTCTTAAAAGAAAACACACCAGAAGTAGTGAAAATTAACAGTTTTTTAAGTGATACTGTCAAAAGTGGGAGGGTTACTTAACTTTTAAACATACTCACATGCTAAATCAATGGTTTCTTTGAGAAGCACATTAGTAAATAAACTGGTAACATTATAGTAAACTAAACCAGTTATTTGAATAACTAAGTGAAGAAAGTTAGGAAAGAAAGTCCTATGTCAAATTAAGAATAAATGAGATGGGATAACTGGCTTAATAATGGAATCTAAATATTTGGTAAGATTGTATTGTGGTTTATTAACCATGCTGACAACAGGGTGAATATGAATGTTGTTCTTGTGTACTTTTGCCAACCCATACAGACCTGACAGTTCTACTTAGGCATATCATAATGAAAAGGCTATCATCTAATTGCTCTTTGATGTATTTGCACAGATAATGATATTCAAACTCTCAGCTTTCAGTATGGTATGTTATTTGATGTTCACCAGTTGTTCAATCTTGATGTATTTCAAAGTGTCATTGATACTAGAATCCATTTTGCAGTACCATTACCTTTATCAAATCAGGATTTTAATAGCTTTTCAGAGAGATTTAAGAGTAAAAAAACATTTTTTAATATGAGGGCCATCAATAAGTTTGTGGACTAGTTAACAGATATGAGCAAAAAATATATTTCAATTAATTTTTTATACCTAGTCCATGCTTATTGACTGGCCCTTGTAGATGAACATGATGATCTAGCTTCATTAAAGAAGATGTTCATTGAAATTAAATTTTGATTACTGGAAATATGTTTAGAAGCAAATTTGTCAAAAGTTGTATAAATGTCAAATTTGTTTATGCTATTAAGTGAATGAGATGATTTAATCCAAATCTAAGAGAATTAATTTTGACATGATCATGATTGTTGAAAACAGAGTTAAAAGGAGCTGAAGCATGTTGAATCAACCATAGATGGTGTCTTATCAACAACAAAGATTATGTCTTAATGAATGCCAAAATAAATTCTCATAGATTTGGATTAAATCATCCCATAGCAACAAGATATCTGTAAATATGTGTATATTGTACTGCCTCCTATGAAGGGTTTCCTACAATATGTTTTTACTTTATTTTTGGACTACTGCCTAAACCTCCTACTTTAAAACAAACTTCATTAAAATTGGTAGAGTAATTTTCATGCTAAAAAAAATTTAAAAAAAGCCTAAAAAAACACCCCAATTCATACATAATAGCCCTTCTGAGTATTGATTTTTTTAACCAGTCTCTGGAAAATTCAGCAAAAGATACAATGCCTAGCAGAAGATTGAAGGTTTAAAAATCTTTTATAAAAAAACTGTTTCTGATCAATTTTTTTAAAATCATTACTAAATCTTCTATTGGGTCCAATTTTAGCATCTGTACCTAATGACAAGTAATGCCCAGCATTTTCTGGCATCTGTAATACAGATGCCATTTTAGCTCATCCACATTTGGCATCAATATGAAACAAATTCAATTATTGGCATTTGGTCAAACTGATTATAAATTTATATTTGGTTTTTATTTATTTTTCTGGTTCAGCAAACATTTTAGTGTTTTAGTAATTTATTAAGATAAATAAATAATAGATTTTAAATATTGTTGCTTTAGAGTAATGAAATTATAATTGTTTCTATTTGGTCAAGGTAATTTAAATTTCATCAGACAAAAAATAAATGAAGAAATGTTTCTAAAAGTAATAAATTATTAGGTGAAATTACATTTAATAATATAATTAATCAGAAAAAAGGGAACAATTTCTATTTGATCAGATGAAATATAAATTTATAAATAGTCAGATCATATAAAAATATAATTGATTATAATTGTAATGTCAAATACAGTCTCTTAGTAAATAGCATCTATGGCAGCATTTAAAAATATTAATAATTATCATTACAGGCCCGTATGCAGGGGGGGTGCGAGGGGTGCTATGCACCCCCCCAAATTGTTGAAGAGGTCCATATTTATACACATACATGAGATAAAATGACCTTGTATAGAATGGGCATAAAAAAATTCACTATCAAGAAGCCCACCAGTGGGACTCCAAAAGTAAGGCAGATGCAATGTCATTACTGATTTGACTGTATATCATTTCCTCTCCCATCTTGCTGGTATTACAGTGAAACTTCAAGGTAAGACTCTTGATATCATTAAGGCGTACGACGAGATTGCTGAGGTCAAAGCAACATATCGAGAAATGTCCGTGAACTTGGAAGACCATTTCAAGCATACATTTTCGCACGCAGTCCGGATGGCATCAGCTGTAAATGTCGAACCGTCTTTTCCGAGAATTGTTGGTCGTCAGACGAATCGAAGCAATGTTCCAGCCACGACACCCGAGGAATATTACAGGCGGAACGTGGCAATCCCGTTTGTTGCTCACATCAACTCTGAACTCGAAAGCCAGTT
>JAUYWI010057378.1:0-16553 GCA_034780595.1 Parotoplana pacifica | reverse complement strand
TCACACTGCACTGGCTTCCCATTAAATATCGCAACATCTATAAAATCTGTATACAGAGGTTCTGGTGCAAGGTATCGAATAAAGAAATCTTCTATAAAATTCAATTTTGATTGTGAATAGTCTTTAATGACCATTGACCATCCGTCACCAACATCACAACATCTAGAATGACTGAAGTCGATGATTGTTACTTTTGTGAATGGTCCAGCTTTCACAACCCTAAAAAATACAGACAGACAGTTGGTCAACCTATGCTGCGTCACTTCCATCTTTTTTCCTATCTTGACGACGTAGTTTCATGGGCCATTACGATGCGTTTTTGTTACTTCTATTGTGAGAGAATAGGTAGCCCAATTCTGAGATGTCTATTAATAGTCCGCTATCTATGACATTTATCTAGTGCATCATGACAGTGGTTTCTGAGCAAAAAATGCACCGCTATTCCCTACTCATAGTGGGTTAAACTAATACTTGCTAACTGCTTTTACATATTGCAAACATTTTCATATTAGGAGATATTATGTGCCTTTCATGGTTTACTCCCGTAATTCAACACTCCAGAGTGCTGAGGGGTTGCTCACAATATTAAAAATAATTTCAAAATGTGTGATGTGTCCATACTGTTCCATATTGTTCATACCAATGATTGGATCTTATGAATACATATAATCGTCATTGTTAGAAATGGGTGTATGTAAAACTTTTATCTGTTAAAGATACAGTTTTTGCAGATTCTATATCCTATAGAACATTTTTGAAAAATAAATTATTGTTCGTAAATTGATTGCGTTTTTAATAAATGTTTGTAAATTGTGCATGTACTGTTATTATTATGCTTTTGTTTACCATAAATTAATGCTGCTGCTATTATAACTGTTACAACAATGTTATAACAAAAAAACTACAAGTTATATTTTCAAAGTGATAATTTTGGCGCCATTTACAAGGTCGATTGTCATGGGGCGCCTAAATAGTGCCGCACCAGTTTCAATATGCTTCTGCCGCTAAAAATATGTGCTTTTGACATGGCACTTGATCTTATTTAATTACTTAAACTCGTTATTTGATGCTTAATCATAAAATAATTATGCATTTTATTAAAGCAGACAACCCAAGTGATATCCTAATAAAACTGTTACAGCATATTTGGCTTGATGACGTCATCGAACTAATACATCAATGCACCCAGTTAGAAAGCAATATATAATATTTTTAATGGTACACTCTTTTAGTAAAGCAAATATAAAATACACAAAGCTAGCGGCTGATGACATCATCAAGTCCAAATATTAAAGTATATCCAATTGACTACAAATTTGCTGTAAGTCCACCATATGATCAGAACCACTAAAGGAATTAGCGAAAGCAAAGTTTGGAACATCAGTATCAATATGAAAAAAAGTAATCATGGTAGAAGGAGAGAAGAAACGAGAAGCAATGTGCTGATAAAAGCTAATCGTATTGAACAACAGAATTCAATTTCCGTTAGTCGACAAAATCAGTAGCTGGAAGCTGACGTCAATACCGTCTGTTCTATTCGCATTGATAGTGGTATAAGTCGAGTACTTGAACTTTTACTTTTACTAGGCGCCCCCTCAAAATTATTTCTCGGTAAGAAACAATATTTCTGTTTTAATGAAAGAAACAGTACTGCAGAATTTACTGAATTTACTGAACTGTTTCTTCTAGGTGTCACTAGAATAAATGTAGTGATCTCCTTTTATAAATTTGGATCTACTGCATTGCCAGGTAGAATACGTCGTTTCTTCGCTACTGGAGTTTTCAATTATTTCAATTTTACCAAAAAACATGTTGCCTTTTTTCCCGGACTTTGGTATATCCTTTTCGGCACGTTGAACCGCTTTACGAAGTAATTAAGGAGATTTATATAAATGAACTGACAAAGTTTTATTGATCACCTTTTCTTTACTCTTTCGTTTTTATTAATATAACCTAATGTCGATTTTTTCTTTGTACATGTTTCTTTCACATTCTGATATCCTTGCAATTTGCTGTTTACTTTGCTTCACCTCTCTTTGACCTTCTTTCAATTAATAACTCTCATCTTTGCACTTTTTTTCACAATATGATCTTTGCATTTCAGCGTTTGCCATGTTTCTTCATTTGTTCTTGAGCTTCAAGAATTTCATCCATTCTGTAAATAATATGTAAATCATAATATTAAAGTAGATAAATAAAATGTGCATCAGAAACATCGTTAGGAACTATTCATGTACCTACAACCTTCCGTCTAATTCTAATCCATGTATTGTACATTCGGAATTATATATGCGAATGATTGCTATATATCTGCAAATAGTAGCGCTGAACCACTATTTTTCCAATATCCTTTGCACATGCAATACATGTGATCATGTCCTACTATGCATACAATCGCTTGCCACCATGTACGACAATTACATCACTTTAATTCATAATTAATTCTACAGCTTGCTCTGTGGTATACTGTTTAGCCATTCTGTGACTAGCAAGATAAACAATAAGAATAAATTCTGATGTTTGCAAATATTCCACTAACAGTAAACAGTTTTACTTCAATATAACACGCGGTATGATAAAACAGACTAAGCCAATATTGCCATAATTGAAAGACAGAATAAAACCCAATGCGCCAATCAGGATGCGCAATGAAAAGCTGGCAGGTGTTGGATGGCGCAGATAATAATAACAGCGCACAGTACAACAATATTTACCTTGTAAGAAACCTTATTTGACTTTTCTCTATAAAATATTATATTGATCGTTTTGATAATCGTGAAACTGCAAATTAAGTTTGGGGTCGCTAGCGACCCCATGGTATATAATGCTGCTCTTTTTAAATTGCTAATAAATAATCTACAACATAGCCATTTATTTTACTACCAAGTGTAGGAAACATCTGTAAATTTTTACCACAGATCGTTTGGTTTCAGAAAACAATTTAATCCAGAACTATACAAATTATAAATGTGTTCTGGGGTCGCTGGCGACCCCAAGGTAATTAGAAGGTTAAATTAATTTTTTTATTAAAAATATGAAATAAATTAATTTTACCATGAAAACTTATGAAATGTTTTTAGGAAGATAGAGTGCTGAAATAGTTAGTATCTGCGTCAGAAATAATTAATCTGTATCTTAGAAGTAACGCTGCAGTACTTAAAACAAAGTTTGTTTCGTGTTATTTTTTGATAATATGCCACTGGTGAAAATTGGAATGCTAAACTGGTAATCCAATTTAGGTTATTTCAGTAAGTGCCATTTATCTTATTCATTGTCATTTTTTAAACATTTATTAAACCTGTCGACTTAATAGAGTTCAATATAAGAATTTCGTTGTACAAGAACGCTGATGCTGATCGTCGGTGAACTAAACACATTTTAGCCTATGCTATCACAGCTTGCTTGTCAATTAGTGGGTGTTTGGTGCCCTCTTCTGCTTCCTGCAAATGATTACAAATGGAGAAGCATCCTTCCCGAATCGTTGTCTGTAGCTTCTTAGGAGAGGCAGTGGCCATCCTTAATTGGATCAGGATAATGACCAGTTGTCTTGCAATTGATTGAGGGTCCTTAATTTTGCCACTGCTGTGGGTGCTCCAGTGCAGGCACTTAGGTAGAAAGGTGAGTATGCAGAAGATGATTCACCAATATGCCAGGTTAAACCTTGTGTTTATAAACAAGTGGTGGACGGTAACAGCAACGTTTCTTTCGCAAATGACATTGTTTTGGAACATAAGAACAACTTTTGGTTTTCAAATGACTGGTCTGTATATTACTTGGTCTGATTGAATTGACAATGTTGATCATTTAATTGCACCAAGTCCAATAAATAAACATCTTTCATCAGAAACCATACTGTCCAGATGTTCAGAACTTCATGACTAGCTAAAATTATTCTGACTTTTGCAGTCAATCTGGATACAATTTTTTATCTGGAGGACCACCATATTATCTTCAAAAAATAGTGGATTCTTGATCACACAAATTGGAAGAAAGGTTAGAAATCAAACCAGTAGAATGAACTAACTTGATCAATAGTAAAAGACTGAATACAAAATTATGAGAAAATATTGGTGCATGAGGTCAAGAAGAGAAATAGTATAATGCAAGAAATTAACAAAACATCAACAATTAATTGCTTGGTACACATATTGAAAAAGCGATACTTAACATTGGTAAGGAGGATAGGTACTTACGCAACACAGTTATACAGAAGATAGAGAGGCCAGACAGTTGTTCTCGCTACGCATATTGAAAGAAGAGTATCCGGAAGTAATATTAATTTTTACTTCAATCATGCGCCTCGCTAACAGGGTAATATTCAGCTTCAGCACAGCGTGATATCATAATACAGAAAACTGACTCACAAAAGCCCAAAAATCTGTTAACTGCAGATTGCATAACAGAGTAAAGAAGATCTTGAATAAGCCGATCTAACTAGCAAAATACAAACTTTTCTTCATAAATATCTTCTAATTACATGTAGAAATATACCTAAGCTTATATGTCCTCATATGCAAGTATAATAATTAAATACTATAAAAAGTATTATATTTTGAAGTGAAAAATATAGGTGCAGCGTTTCTTTCTGGTGGGGGTGTATAATATAAAGTACATTTATTATGAACCTATGAGGAGGTAAAATTATCTACTTATTATTAAATGCATACAATCAACAGATTATATTTTTATTTCCCATTATTCACAATAAAAGATTCAAATGTTATATCTAATCTAGTTATTAAGAATGATAAAAATAACTATGCCAGACTTAACCACATTATAATAGACAAGTTTTTTTAAATCCTTAGAGTCAGTTTTTTCTTGAGAATAAGTTATTTTACTATGCTAATGTATCATTAGAATAGCTTATTAAATAATTGATTAAAAAAAGTGACCCCAAGGATTTAAAAAAATTTTAATAATAATTTTTTTTTAAATAACAATAACATGTCCACCGTGTAGCTATGAGTATGTATGGTAAAATAACTGTTGCTTATTTATTTATCCTATAATTTAATGATACTTAGTATTTTATACCAAAGGGTAAATATGGAATTAATTTCCCATGTTTTATTGAAAAGACTAATGTTTTCTAACATAAATTACTTTTGTTCTGAATTTATAAAAAATAAGTAATATATTATTTCTATTACTGTTTCATTAATGACTAAAAAGTCTGATTGAGTCTCTAAAACAAAATGTATAAAATACATAATTATGGTAAGTCTACTTACATATAAGTATTGTAAATAGGAAGTTACCTTTAAATAAAATATTATTATGAGCATAAAGCTTACCTTTATTGTAAAACTGCATGATAATAATAGTTGTTCAATGTTTGTAAGTAATTTATATAAATACATGAATACAGCCCTGCCAATTAATAATGCCACCCGTTATCTAACTGCATGTGAAGTATGAAGATTGTCACATTAAGATAACATTTTGAAAGAAAAACCCATTTCAAACCTGAAACCTTAATGGTTTTTTGAAGAATACTTATTCTAAAAGTTAAAGATCTGTAATAGACCCACTTCATTTTTTTCTTTTTCAAAGGTTTTAAACCTTTTTTTCTAATTGCTTTACTTTGAGGAAAAGGTTTCTCAAAAATAAATGTCTACTGGAGAATTTACACAAATCTTTTTCTTTTGAAATATTCTTCAAAACCATTTTTCTTCCAAAAAATGTTGTCTTAATGTGACAATCTTCATAAAATACTTACTTAACATGCAGTTAGATAGGGGTAACAGTATTATTAATTGGTGGACTGTATATCAGACAATTAGAAGGCAGGCAAAACTTTCTGGTAAATTATATCACATCTTATGATTTCATTTGATAAGTATACCTATTTTTATTTAATGGCAATTTCAACAAATCATATTTAAATTTTCTCAATTTCATTACTTATGTAGTAAACTACTATCACCTATGAATGATACACATGGCAGGCAAAATCCAATCACACCCATGTTGTATGGGGTTTGTTACCTAGATAGGCAGTTGAGACATGGCTATTTCATATAGATTTAACACTGAAACACTTCAGGATCAAAGCAGATGTTGAATTTATTAAACTAATCCCTTTAAAATTAATCTTTTTGTAAATTAAATTGCAATGTATAAATTATTAAATATTTCAAGTATAAATACCAGGTATTAACATATTATTAAACTACAAATTTTCAAAACCAATGTAAGTAGACCTACTTATATAGATTGTATCTGTAAAGTATAATAATAGAGTCAATATAATGAAAGATTTTATTTATGACCTTTTGGTAGTAAATTATGCAATGCTTACAAGAAAATAACACAGAATTCTGTTAAACAAAATAGTAGAAACTCCATTTTAAAATACTTCCAGATTGTTAGCTGGAAGGTATCATATTGCTGACATAACTTTATGACTTAAAATAATAAAATATCTTATGAAAGTAAGTACTTATGATCTTACAGTGATAGGTAGGAAGCTATCTACATATTATTATGCAACACAAATAAGTAATTTAAAAAATCATATACATTCTATGAATGGTAAAATATAATATTCCTAGTTTTAAGAGTTGACCTAGCTAGGTAATTGAATTAATAAATGACCTATGTGTACCATGGAGGTAATGAGAGAAAGTATGACTGCATTGGAGAAAAGAATAGTTATATAAATTTAATTAAATATTCTGAACATGCCCCTGGTTTTTTCTGATTCACCCTATATTTTAAAATGGTGCTTACTACTGATACAGGTTTATGAACAAGATTATTAAGTAATTGTAAAATATATATCTTATAGATACTAAAAGTATAAGTATTATTAAAGTTAAAAAGTTTATGGCACAAAATATATATGGAGAAGTTTAGAAGATTATTTATTTGGTATTAATTTTTTTTTTACAAATTTCTGATGACTGTAGCTTCATAATGAAATATTTTTATGCTTTAAAAATAACACTAAATATTCTCTTGATTTTCTTGATTAATTAGAATATTAAACAGTGTTCTGTTTCAATTAGTTTTTGAGAGACAGCCATTTAGAGTTAGTATTTCTGGATTTGCCACCACTCAGCTTAGCAACTTATTATGGCAACTGAAATATAGTGATAAAAAACTGCATCTTGTATTAATCATGGCCAGTTATCAATTATTTCTTAAATATTTTTAAAATTCTTGTTTTTTAAAAGTTATTCCTGTTGCTGTAATTATGTATGGTTTAATATTTTATAGTTTTCTAATCCTCATCTTATTTGATGAAGTTATTTTGTTACAATATTTATGCTACTTAATGCTTTATGAAAATCAATAAAATATAGATTTTTAAAATTTAAATTTTAAATCTACAAATTTGGGATAAGATTATATTGTATGGATTGGCACAATCATCTAGATTCAATGAAATTAAAGGAATTACACACCATTCTTGCAAATTTGGACACTCCCATAACCACAGAATGCTACAAGTCATATTTTACAACATTATACTGAAAAATAGCTCATTTAATATATTTGTAAACAAGATATCAGAAAAGTATATTTCCATAGAGATCAGTTGGCAGGTTGAGCAATAGGTATGCCATAATGGATGCAAACTAAACCATCTTGTGAGAATGTTGTTTATTAACTTATTTTAATTTATGGCAACTTGTCTTGCTACATGGATGCCACAACTATATGAAGATTTATCAAAAGCTCTTGGATTTTGAATGAATTGAATGAAATGTTTATTAAACTTATTTTAGATGTATCTAATGTACTCCATAGCAAGTTTAACCATGGAGTATAAAATTTATTGATGAATTTAGCCTCTTGCACCATCTTTTGACATCCAAAATCTAGGAATGTTTTGATCCACCCTAAAAAATACATAATTTGATTTTCTAAATTGCAGTGATGTCATATTTCTTATTTTACCTGAAATCCCAGTTTGTAACAATTGAAAAAATATTCTACTTAAATTTCACAAACAGTCAAAATATTTAAAGAGTTGTCAGCCCTGCAAAAGGAATATTTATTTCATGGCTGATTTTTCATGGTTTAATTTCACATTTTTGGAGCTTAAAATATAAAAAAATCACTGTGCTTCTTCACCAGATGCCCATTTAAGCTGTGCTTAAGGTGTGGTCATTCTCTTCATTAGCAATCCCTTTTAGGGTACCTTAGGCAGCCCCTTATTGTTGCCAATAGTTGCAAATATATTTTAGGGCATACCTGAAATTGTTAATTTCTCCTACAAATTTGGATTATATGTCAACAATTAACTTATGAAAACATAATTGCTTAATTATAAAAAATATTTGCACATATATCAGACAAAATTGTATGCCAGAAGCTTCAGGCCTCTATCTGTGTCAAAGAAGGAGATTGTCTGGATTAATTACAATATTTAATCAGCTTTTTATCTCAAATAGTTTTTGAGTTACAATGATCTAAAATTAATTAGTATATTTGATCCAGGCATTTCCATATTCACCCCATATTTTACCACTGAAGAGGTTATGAACAAAGCTATTATATAATATTTGTAAAATATATCTGTCATAGATACTAAAAAATATGTTACCAAAGTTTATAGGTGAGTGGCTTGAAAAATATGGGAAAAGTTTTGAAGAACATTTTGGTATACATTTTTTGATAAACTTCTGATGACTGTGGCTTCATAATGAAATATTTTGTACTTTAAAAATAATACCAAATATTTTCCATTTTGTCTGGATTAATTAGAATATTAAATTAACTTTCTATCTCAATTAGTTTTTGAGTTAATTAGTAGAAATATTTCCGGATTCACACCTATGCCCTTATACAATAATCATGGTGTAAAATATTATTCAATTATATTTGTTAAAAGTGCTTATTTGCTGAATTTTTTAAGAAGGTATTTGGTATTATTTTAGCTAAATAGTTATACCTAAAACTCCGCAAGAGAATTCAATACAGTGATCCCATACTAAACTTCTATATGATAGCTACTAATACTGATGACTTAATATATAAGGCATACCACTCACTGAATTTGACCATCTGTAAAAAGAAAACTAAATTCCTTATAAAAGAGTTTTATTAGTTACAAAAGTATGACAAATATGAACCATTTACTGAAATTTTATGAAAACAGTTAATTATACATAAACACCTGCATCAATTATCTTCTGGAAATACTCAATCATGATTTTCAGAGTTCTATTCATCCTTCCTGCTGTGAATCTTGTGCCCACTTGTTGAGCCTCCAATTATTGAAATATGTGCCTATAACATAGAATAGTGTCTTGTGAGTAAGGTTGCTGATGGAGTAAACAGATATTTCATTCTTGTATTAAATGCAGTATGTGGGCGAGGTGTTGGATTTTTCACACCAACCATGCATTCTTTGGGAACAATATAGAAACTCAACATAAACATAGATTTATGCCAATGGCTAAATAAATAGCCATGTGTTCAATAGACATGTGTTCAAATTCCCTGACATGCCCCAAAAATGTTATTTCTATGTTTACAAAATGAAATTGTCATTTATTAGTTTTACCATTTTTTGAATTATTTCTTAACCATTATTGATTTTTCTAATCAATCGATAGAAAAGATTTGTAGGTTCTACCACACATGAAGTGTATTTTTTATTATTTTTAGTAATCTAATGACTATCAGTGCATTTTGTGTACAGTTAATCTTTTTAACCATTTATCACATCAAGCTGAAATTTGGCACACTTATGCAAAACATTCCGAGCCAGATTCAATTTAAACTATATTAAAATATGCACAACAGTTTTTATTCTATCTAGCTTTGAAAAACATAAATGTTTGTTCAATTGTGGTTATCTTTAAACAGCTGTAGGTCTTTAATGAGCCTCAAAACGAAAGTTGCATTCTATTGATGCAAAATGCTGTTAAATCTAATTTAAAGAAATTATACTTTTGGTGGTTTAAAGATAAGCTTTTTTAGGGGCTATTGGAACTTAAAATGAAATTCTATGGTTAATTATTTAAAATTTAAAATATAATTTCCACGAAAATTAGTAAAGTTGTTTTTACTTGGTCATAGTTCGTCGAAATTATTAACCAACGTCTAGATAAAATGTGGAATTAATAACGCTATTTGGCGGTTTTACAAATTACACAAAAAAGCTACAAACGATGATTTTTACTTTTTTTTACTTCCGACGTACAACAAAAATTTATGCCTCAAGTATGCTTTGGTCAACATATTCAATGCCAGACTTTGTCTGGTGAAAGTTACAATAAATATCCAATATTGACACTCCTCAAGTAAAAATGTTCAAGTGTTTCCATGCACTGTACAGAGATAAATCAATTACTATTCAGTGCATAGACAATTGTAATAGGTACATAGAGACTACTTCTTAGTACATACAGAAAAATCGATTTCTATTCGCCTTTCATTTGAATAAATTCAGTTTCATCTGTGGCATTTAAAATATAACTATCGATTTTTTTTTTGTAAAAATTTGAGTTGATTTCCAAGTATAGCCTCGGGCGCTTCATGTGACTTGAAGAGGAGTGTCAATCTTCTATATTTTTGTAACTTTTCTCCAAATAATGAAACCTCGTGTTTGCTATTAAACAATTCGTCTCAGAATTTCGACGACAACAGCTAAAATAAATTAATGATTTCCGTGAAAAGTAAGTCATACAATTTTATTTTTAAGCATCGATAATGGTAAATAAGGAACCGTCTTAGATAATAAAAAAACACAATCATGAAATTTGAAAAGCTCTTTTCAATACTCGAATATTAATTTGACCTCGATCGTTTCGCTCTCTCTGTAAAACATTCCTTGTATTGAGAAGTCATCAAGAGGTATTAAAACAAATAATATTGATGATAGCCTTTGCGATATTGTATGTCGAATGGAAACAATGTTGATATATTTGGATAACTACTCATAGTGATTTCAGCATACCGATCGGAATATAACAGGATGTATCTAAACCAACAAAAGATGCGCTAGGAAGTAATGTGAATCGGATATTGGACATGGATGAGATAGGGCCCTTCACCACTTGCAGATAGGTAGACAAACACGGGCTAGTAAATGGAAAAAGCGACAATTACCTACTGGTGAATCCATTAGAACACTTTATTAAATAAAATTTATTTTGTTGAACTTATTATTATTTTATATTGATCATAAGCTTTAGTAAATTGTTCTCAATATAAATGTCTATTGATTTAAAGTTGATGTCTATAACAGTAAAACTAAGTAGATGGATATATTTAGGTACATTCTCATAACGTCAGCTTATTGCGTGGTACCCAGCTCAATGAGTAATTTGGTTGACAGGATGTTTGCATAATTATTCCAAAAATCTTTGTTACTTAAAAAAGGACTTTGGAAGCTTTAATGAACACCCCCCATTGTTTACTAATTGGAGTGAAATCATATTAAAGATAAACTTACACTTTTAACACATTAATTGGTTATGATCTTTAATGAAGAAACAGGCTTTCACTCTTTCTTATGCTAATATAGAAAATGTTCCTCTCATTTATGCTTTGATATGAAATATACGAACATTTGATATTACTCAGGCTGTGATTATGCCTGGATGATGAGGCCCAACAAGGCCGAAACAGCTGTCCTTGTCTATCTATCATCTGCGAGTAATATGCATAAGTAGTCTATTTTTATCAAAGTATACCTGTTTTTTTTATTATTAGTCTAAATTAAATTTTTATTTCAGTTGCAATGGTTGGTCGCCGACTTATAACTCGTCTGGTAGCATTCACAGTGGCCCTGTTGGTGATATCAAGCATTTGCTTCATTTTGAGAAATTATCAACCATTGGATAGAGCTGGCGAACCTGACAATAAACACTTTCAGCATCCTCGGATGAGTCCAGAACCAGGCAAAATACCGTGGGATAAATTTGACTCGTTGCCTTATATTAGTGCCACGAAATTGGGTCCTGGTGATGATCCCTATAAACGCCATAAATTTAATCAGGTCATAGGTGACAGTATTCCACTGACCAGAAATGTACCTGACTCCCGACAAACGTCTTGCATACAGCAAAGTTATAGGACGGAAGTCTTGCCCTCCACGTCAGTGATCATCACCTTCCACAACGAGGCGCGATCAGCACTGTTGCGCAGTATATTCAGCGTGTTTGCTCGTTCTCCTCCACAGCTAATAGAGGAGATCATTCTCGTGGACGATTTCAGTAACAATCCAGAGGATGCTGCAGCGCTGGGAGTGATCGAAAAGGTTCGAGTGTTGCGCAATGAAAAACGCGAGGGATTGATAAGATCACGCGTGCGTGGGGCCGCCATTGCTACAGGTTCTGTATTGACGTTTCTCGATAGTCACATTGAGTGCAACATAGCTTGGCTTGAGCCTCTGTTATCCCGAATTGCCAACGATCAAAAGCACGTGGTCAGCCCTATTATTGACGTCATTAGTATGGACAATTTTGACTATGTCGCCGCCTCCTCAGACCTAAAGGGTGGATTTGGCTGGAATTTGGTGTTTCGGTGGGACTATTTAACCCCAAGGGATCGACAGCTGCGAGGTGGTGATGCCGCCTCACCGATTCGCACGCCAATTATAGCCGGCGGATTGTTCTCTATTTCCAAATGGTGGTTCAACGAGTTAGGCCAGTACGACACCAAGATGGACGTTTGGGGAGGCGAGAATCTGGAGATGTCCTGGAGAGTATGGCAGTGTGGCGGTACTCTGGAAATTATTCCCTGCAGTCGTGTGGGACATGTGTTTCGCAAACAGCACCCGTACGATTTCCCGGGTGGAGGCAGTGGCCAGGTCTTTGCCAGGAATACGCGCCGTGCAGCCGAAGTCTGGCTGGATGGATACAAGAAGTTCTACTTTGCTGAGGTGCCTATGTCGAAATTTACTCGCTACGGTGACATCTCGGAACGCCTTGCCGTTCGGAAACGTTTGAATTGCAAGCCGTTTAGTTGGTATCTATCCAATATATACCCAGAGTTGAAAATCCCCGACGGTGGCGACGTGCTAGCTGTTGTTAGTTTTAGTCAAGGTGACCAGTGCCTGGACACGTTGAGTCGATACATTAATGAATCGCCCGGCCTCTATACGTGTCATGACACGCCGGGGGGCAACCAGGATTTATCGGTTAACACCAAGAATCAGCTGACTCACCAGAATTTGTGCTTCACTCCAGCCGGGGCGGGTGATGGGGCCGCTATTTATCTGAAACCTGGCAAGTCAAACGATCGACTACAGAGGTGGACCAATATCTGGGGCGACGCATCGGGAGACTATTGGGGCGCACTCCAGTTGGACGCGGGCCACGATCGACTTTGTCTTGACACCAGCGAGTATGCTGCCCGAGGGTTGCGGTTGAGGCGCTGTAATAGACAGGCTTCACAGAAGTGGAGGTTAAAGGTTAAATTTCTGTAACGCGGATGAGTTGTCCACCTAGCTGTATGTTTTACTGTGATACTGTATGCCATTTTTAGTATTTATTCTGTCTGGTGCTAATCAATTGATAATAATAGACGTTTTTTATGGCTATTGTAAAACTGGGATTATTCGAGTAATAAGGCGTTTTGATATTTAGGTACTATATTAGGTATTTTTTCTATGGTCGCAACTGCTATCTATGACAAGTCTAAAACAAGATTAATTCCGCGGGTTTCAATGTTTATGTCGTCTGCGTGTTTTATTCCTTTTCTGAATAGGTTGAATTGTTATTTATTACTGACCATAATGTTTTTTATAAAATAGTTACGGCGGTAAAATATTGTTTGGTCTAGCTCTAGCTCTTGGCTGTTTGATGATTTCATTTTTCTCATTTCCATATTTTCTTTCGAAAATTTTAATACACCACTGAAAGAGAGCTGTTTTTTTAATGGATCGATTGATACATTATTAGTCTTTTCGCCAGTGATGTTTGTAGTTGTCAAACAATATCTTAGTACCTAATTTGTTTTTGTTGAACCAACAAACTTTAGTGCCTGACTACCCATTTGAAATTATCAATACTATCAGAGCAATGAAATTGAATTGGAACAAATGTATTATTCCAACAATACGATACCCAAACATAGAATCACATCAAGTTTTTACTTTCTCTAAGATTTGTATTTTTATTTGCATGTCTAAATTAATGAAGTACATATTAGGCATTGGCGGTCATTTGTTTAGTAACGTGGTTATAAGAAACTATTTACATGCATTCATTGTTGAAATCTACCAGGTAAAGTGTATAAATGTGTTTTATTTACAACAGCCAAGTGTCTATGATGGACGATTTATTTTACCAGATGGTGATGTGTTTATTGCGTAGTTTGCATAGGTCATAGTTTGCGAACATTTTAAGCAAACCTAACGAATATGTTGGCGGATATTATGATTTGCACCTATTCATATAAGGCACGTAGATGTACTGCCAAAAACGAGACTATTTGTCAGATAGTAGTTGTTAATTGACATTAAAATCGTAGCTCTCTTATCATTAATTAGAACAAAAAAGTAATCAGATATGTGTGTAATTATATCAATGGTTTAAAGTCGAAATTCTATCTTTAATAATCTTGTTTCATTTGCTTCTTTTATTTGGTAGAATATTAAATTATAACATAATTGTGATTCAGATTTTCTTTGTATAATATTGTGTGTCTCTGTGTGTAGATTTCTAGGTTGGTTCTCGCGGCAGCAAAATGTTTTGTTTGTTGTAACTTGATCATTTTATGTTGAGTCAACTTTTGAGCTGTATTTATTATGAACTTTCCAGTTTCCTGGTTCTACATTATTTAACGACAATTTCAAATTGCCAGATTTTGTGGTAGAATATTTTTAATTAAATTGGTATTATGTAAAGTATTCGAATCTATTTCCACAGCAGTATTTTTTATAATTTGTACAAAATATCTACCGTAGTGGTGTTTTTAATATTATAACTGAACTGGTTTCTGTAGAGAAGGATGTCTTCTTCTGTTCCTTATCCTTTTTTGCATCAAGATCTAAAACCACCTCTGTCTAATGCTTTTCTGCCTGCCACTGTCACTTCACTGTTCTTCTGTTTGTCTTCCAGTTAGTCCAGGGCCTCCCGCTGTTTCTTTTATATTTGCGGGTTCGTGGTGTAGAATGTCGTGGAACACAGCTACTGCCGGATGCTGGCATTTGATGTCCAACGAACACAACCTTTTCTTTCTGCTAGTTTTTTCCACCCCCAAAAGTGAGTTCTTTGGTGCGTTGCTCTGTCCACTCCACGCCATGTAGTTGGTGCAATAGAATTTTAGCAACTTGTTTTTAAAGTTGGAGAAAAATCAATACTTTTAAATGTTTTATTGTATAGTTCATTCGTTTTTATTTAGTCTGCCACAGATTATTCTTATTTCTAAAGCTAGAGCTTTTTGTACTATCTGCAATTTGTTTTATTACAGTATAAGTATTATTTGTTACCTAGTTTTGTTTTATGAACGATTTGCTTCTCACAATATTAATGCAGAAATTGTGAAAATTGTATTTGTTATTGGTTCTTTTATTAAATTTATTAAAAATAACAACATTGGTTACTACCGCTTGTAATGTTGTTCTGTGGAATTTGTTTGTTTCATGTGTTATTTTTATAGTCTTTTAACTTTCTTATTTTGCTTTTTATCTAGCTTTTAAATCGAAATAAATGGTACACTACTCATTGTATTTCTACATATAAATAGATAGATTTTTGAAAATCAAATCTGATTTTGTTTTTCTACTATCAAGCTATTATTATTTATCTAGCAAGTTTTGCTGTAATTTTCTTTGTATTGATTGACTGATTTTTGTTTTGTTTTGTATTATTATCCATGAAATGTGAACTGCTAGTCAGTATTGTGTCAGCATCGTCTGAATTAATCTTTCGTATAGTGGACTCTTGGTTTTGTATCATTTGGTGTTGCATTATTTGAATCCTTTTTAATGAATTTGTCTATTTCAATAGTTAGATGGCTTACTTAGAAAAACTAGGTAGTTTCGTTACAAAAATGATACAAGCACCCAAACTTTGCAAACATTAGGTGACACGCTTTCAAAATGGCGTATGTTCGCTCTAGAATTGTTATCCTTTTGGATCCATAGATATCTATGTAGGTAATGTATATGTTAAATTCCTATCTCTCAAAAATCGTATCAACTCGTTTATCCAATTGACGTGCGGAAGATATGTTTTAAGTTATGGAGGCATTTGATCGTGTCCTGAGAGCCATAGAAATCATAAATGTGTAATCTCGTTGGTGGAGACCATAATTTGAAAATAAAACGCAATTTTTTATCAATATGATTTGAAAATATTTCTAACATTATTTTACATTGCATGTACATTGTGTTGTAACAATTAATAAGATCAAATGTCAGTGGCTGAGACCAAAATTTAAAAATGGCATCAACATGATCTCGAAATGTTACATTGTATGGATACATTTTTTGTTTGATTCCACATACGCCATAGAGAGTATCTGCATTTAATCTCATACTACGTAGAGCAGCCGGTAGCCGAGTGGGTAGCGCACTGGACTACGGATCTCGAGGTACCTGGTTCGAGCCCCGGTCGTGACTCACTTTAAGTTACTTGGTG
>JAUYWI010057367.1:0-16555 GCA_034780595.1 Parotoplana pacifica | reverse complement strand
CCCTGTTTAGGCAGCTTATAAAATTACGGTCTTATTACGTCATAGGGGGTCGAAATCAATATTATGCGTTCTGGGGGAAAATGAATTTTACTTATTGCTGTAATTTTACTACTCATTTTGTTTGATTGATTAATTAAAAATTCATTATAATGTTATTAGAGCCCATAAATCTTTCATCATAACAGGCTGAGTCACGTGACCGCGTTTGATAATCTGTCAGCTAACTGCTAAGACAAGACAATATGTCAGATGAATGTTCATAATGATCGATGTCTACTAATATTGTGTAAAAGCAAAGCTAGTTGAATTTTGACATCAATTCGTTTTGCTGATTGTGAAAGAGACTAAAGCGGTGGCTTATCAACTTTAAGAAGACTGCCGTAGTAGAGCTACTGTGTGATTCTCTAATGTAAAGAAATCACTCTCTGGAATGTCATTGCTCTTGATTTGTTTGGATTGATGAGTTGGTGAAGGTTCGGGGCCTTTCGTTTTCCATGCTAATGCCACCTATTTTATAAGCAAATAAATTCTAAATATCGTCACCTTTTGAATATAACTTGGTAGTAATTTCTTTCAAATAATGTACCTATCTACCTACTTAGTACATATAGGTATAATTATATCTATCAGAAACCCTGGTTATATTAAATTCACAAATGGGTGTTTGTTGGTATAGTGACAATGTTTAAGATTTCCAATAGCTGCGACCACTCTGCTACCACCACAGTCTTTGTCATTGTTATTTCAAAAGCTTTATTTAAACACTGCTGTATATTCGTTGTCATTATGTGCTGCATAATATTAATTTCTATATCATATCACTTTCATTATAATGTGCACTCGTACCGCATTCTTCTCAGTACTGTTATTATATGAGGAAACGGCTTGACTGCATATTTATTATTCATTTTCTTCTCTTTTTCATGTATTAGGGACTCCAGGTTTCTCTGACGGATTGTTTGCATAACAGTAAGAATTTTATTCAACCATAGCTGGCTCGATTCTCCTAAAATTATTCGATATCTGTGCTATATAGCTGATTGTATTCTACACTTTAATGGTGTGTAGGTTGTTGTACATATAGAAATTTCCCTATTCAAGTAATTACAAAATCAAATAAATTGAATTTGAAATTAATCCATGAGTCAAGCGGAAAGAGTGAGGTCTCTGGCTTTTGTGTTGTCAGTCACGAGTTATTTCAATGTTTGTGCACGCCGGATGGAAAAGTGAAAAGCACCATATTATATAAATATAACGCGCGCACACTACTGTGCTGTACATATACTCGTATACATAATTGGGTGAGGGGGGAGGGGCTGTCAGAAATAACAAGAGCATTAACAGGTAGGTAATTTGCCTGTGGGATGGGTAAGCGGTGGATTTGAACTTAATGTCCCCAAAGGTCACAGCAGAGATAAGGCCTAAGATAGAAAAACCATGTTTGTCGAAGTACTTTTTGAGAACAACATTCAGCCCTTACCAATGGTGTCCATTTGGTGTTTATGTATTTGATATGACAAATGTTGAGGGGTAGTCTAAAGGCCCTTCCTTCGCATTGGCAGCATGGATAGGAGTGATATCATGCACAGGTCTTTCCCGTTGCTGAGAATGCCAGTCCCCAATACCTCGACTAGCATAAAATAATGCTATGGATTTGGCATGAGCAAACAGAAATCTGGCGCTGTTGGGTTTCTCTTAGCCAAAAAGAACTGAAAACCAATTCGAGGCTGTGATAATCATTGCTGGTGGATGCAAAGGGACTAAAGCATCCGAAGTCGAACTTGTTAACATCCAGACAGGGATCGATGCAAAGTTTGTTAATAATTATTGTAAGAAAGGCCACTAGTATGATATAAGGAAGATACAGCAAATAAAAGGTTAAGTTGCAAAATTGATGAAAATCGCAACGCAGCATGTCATGACATTTTGAAAGAAACACCCACATCGCATGAAGAGGCTTAAGCATCTCGGGAGGACAACGAGAAACAAATCAGTATACCATTTTCGAAAGCGATACTGACCTATCTGCGTTGTGGGAAATGAAAAAAACGGCGACATTTAGTTTAAAAAACGTCATGAAATGGGAGAATAACATCCCACCAAACGACTGCATCCTTCAATGAAAAGCTGCAGAACTGAACTCATTACAGGGTTCATACGGATATGGAAAATCATGGAATTTGATTGTTTTCATAGAATTTGATGCTTCTATCAGGGAAATCTTTTTTTAATGATTTTTTGGGCGTTACATTTGTGTAAAATTTCAGCTCGCTACGCTTCCTGGTTATATTCAATTCTATAGTGTTAGAACTGTCGAAGGCTTGCCAGATTTTTATATTTTGTATGTCTGTCTGCAGTAAAGATTTCATTCTACATTTTGTATCAACAAGGAGGCAGTTTATGTCAATCTTCATGAAAGTGGGTTGATTGCATGACGTGTGATATGTGACCATGTGATTTCTGTAGGTGGCAATTGAACATGTAGATGTAAATAAATTATGCTCATGTTATTATTTTTATGCTTCTGCTTCTGAAATTTTGGCTTATTGTCACTTAATGCTTCAGGTCTCAAGCAATTTGCTGTAGCATCATCAGGAGCCTGGAAATCCTACATGGCTTACCTGGAGCAAAGAAAAAAGAAAAACAGTTCTAAAGCACAGCCAAGAGGATTGCTCTGAGGAAGAGTTGAAGGATCTGAAGACGAACGGACTGAAGTTGGATAAGGATATTGAATCCCTCACTTCTACGACTAATGCTATGTGTTTCGATGCTGAGATAGTGGCAGTATGAGAGATCTTATTGTGATAGATAAGGCAGATTTGAAGAAAAAACAACCGGTCCAACTTACAAAAGACATTCTTAACTGTGTTTTAGACTATGATCTCATTTACAAGCTTTTTCAGGCTGTGATTTATCCAACATTTTGAGACCCTAGGATGGTCATCTTGATTGTTTGTGAGGCCTGTTTTATTTCTAAAAAAATAATTTACTGTTAATCTCCGACCTTTTCAGATTGTCTCAATTACATGCCCGCCTTTTGGCAATAATGTCCTAGTTTTTATTTTGTTTGTTAGAAGAAATTGTTTTTTTGGTAACCTTGAGTCTCAGTGCAAAGTTTTTATACTTACAATAAACCATTCATGGAAAATTGGATCATCTAGTTAGAAGTGTCACTTGTTCAGAGTAATTCTTCTTTTCAGCTGAGAATGAAAATGCGTTATTCTAAAATTTATCAGCCATCCAAATTTCTAAACGAGTCGATAGATTAAATTTTAAAAATACGGTCTGAACAGTAGAACTCCTAATAGCCGGCATACTATATGCATTGAGTCAAAAAGTTCTCTCTTCAGACCTAATATGGAGATCCAGGAAAACGAATTGCTAAAAATACTTTTTATGGTAGAAGTTAAGATTCTACTCATTCTAAAAGTTTCAATAAATGCCCTTGGGGGTGTGGACATGCATAATGATCGTCTTGCTATAGGTTACTTTGATTAAAATGTTGTATTCCTACCAAGATAATATGTATCTCATGTTCACAAAAATGGTGCTCTTAAGGAAGATGTCTTGGAGTTTGCAATGAAGAAATAACATCTACGACGAGACAAATTGGATGTTCTAGGGGGGGGGGGGGTTACAAATTGATCGAAATCCTTGTCGGTAGTAAAATACACCCTGACAAACTTTCTAAAAAACGGTGAGTATTTAAGAAGTAGTAAATAAAGTAGTATCATTAAAAAATTAATAATACATATCATTTTTAAAACAGTTGGCAGATTTTTGTTTGAAGAAGTAGCAACTGTACCAGGGTAGAGGTAGTTGTGTAGTGGTGGTAGTACCTAGCTCTTGCATTTGGCGATACATTTCGATACGTTACCTCGTGCGCTGGGCCTATCAGGTAGCTTGGTCGTCTATAGTTATTACGGTAGACTGATATGAAATAATAATAATAACTACCACCGGCGCAGAGAGAGGAACGGAGGAGTGAGAAGGAACGAAAGTTGCGCTCACTGCCTGAATGATATGTTTGTTGTGTATTGCCTGCAGCTCTTGTTGTTATTTCTCAACGGTAAATCTATCGAGACAGGCATAAAAGAAGATATTTATTAGTTATTGTGCCACTTACGGGTTGTTTCCCCGACAGAGAAAGTGACTTCGTTTTCATTTAATTTTTATTGCACAAACTTTGCAATTTTGATTATTTGCTATAGACTATCTCTATCAAGCAAAAGATTCTTCTATTAAATATTTTGGTGTTTTGTGACGATATCTTTTGCATGTTTGTTTGTTTGTTGTAAAGATTTCTGTTTTGTTGACTTTTAAGAAGATAAAGTTATTCTTTGGTATTCACTATGCAAGTCGGGTCTATAAGCCCACTAAGGATTGTTGATGGAATGGCCAGTCACACCACAGATATTGTCAATCACATGCCCCTCAGTCCAACCAACGACACCCTGTTCATCATAGACAGCGAGAACTCGCCTATGGAGGCCCACGATGGCAAATCAATGTTGCTCAACAATATCAACAACAACGGCCCATCATCCCCCACTGCAGGGACTAGTGGCCAATCCATCCCGGCCACGTCGTCGCCTGCTCCCCCCATGATGCCACTCCCAGCACCGACCGCCACTGAACAGCTGGACCCGCCCGATCACACCACCAGCGACGACGATGAGGATGAGGCGGACAGCTCGGATGAGGACGTGTCGCCTGGTGGCGCGGTGCCCCTGGTGCACTTCTTGCGCTGCCCCGAGTGATCGTTCATGACCACCCAGAAGAGGCGCTTTGAGAGCCACTTCCCGTGCGCCCTGCACGCTGAACCTCCGCGCTACTTTCTCTACATATGTGCTGCGTGCAAGGCGTGCTGTACTGACCGCGGCATCATGGAGGAGCACAAGGAGACCTATCATCCGGGAACCCAGGTGAGGCACACCAGATTTTGTTTTGTTTAAATATTATTGACTCTGTAAGTCTAAGGTCGCACTTATTATTAGATAATATCTATGCGTGCATTTTCTTCCTTTATGCGTGGGCTAATGCTTTCAGTGGTTTACATTACATAGAAATTTTATATTCGATTTTTATTCGTAAATAGGGAGTCTCGTCAGTTTGTGAAAATGTTTACTATAATTTCATCATTTTTTATCACGGACTGTCTGTGTATTTGATATTTTAAATACATTTTACTAAATGGCTATCTGTGCTAATAGATATTTTATCAGATGCAGTCGTTAGACCGGTCGTACTTTCTATAAAATGATTGGTTTAAAAGATGGACAGTCTAACAAATGACCGTCTAATAGGTGTCCATTTCACAAAACAAGGAGGTCCT
Organism: Parotoplana pacifica; assembly: GCA_034780595.1. Taxonomy (NCBI): domain Eukaryota; kingdom Metazoa; phylum Platyhelminthes; order Proseriata; family Otoplanidae; genus Parotoplana; species Parotoplana pacifica. The sequence continues at coordinate 11,220 of JAUYWI010057367.1, read as the reverse complement.
ATCTTGTAATGTGTCTAACAAATGACCGGTCTAGCAGATGACCGGATCTCCTATTTTATGTGGGCGTTCACATTTACTGGTTCTTTTTGTATTAGAAGAACACAATTTGTAATGGAAATCAACATAACTTTATACTTGGCTGTAGATCTTAATATCTTAAAGATGATAAAAAATAACATATGGGTTATTGATCGTATTGATAAATTGTGTTGTGTGTTATTTTGATTCTTTAAAATCGGATTAAAACTTGTGAGAGCCATATCGTACACATTAGCTGCTGTTGATAATAAAGGTTTGAATTCAAATACAATACGTCTTATTAATTAATAAATCAATCGAAATTTCACCAATTTCACCAAATACCTAATTAAATCGTGTACCTAAGGAGACCTACTGCACAGAACATTTTAGAATTGGTAAAACAATAAATAAATTTATTAGCAACCTATTAATTGGTAATAAAGCAGAAACCTAGCAACTGACTAGGCCTGGACTGGATTGGGGCGGAAAGTAGAAGGGTTAGATGCGATTTACTGGGTCTGACCTGGTCGAAATTTTATTACATCAATTAAGACTGATTTTGTGTTGGGCTTCTTCATGGAGTGACGGTTGTTCAAATGTCACCGATTTAATTGTTATACTGGTTGTTTTATTTCCATCATCACTATCCATTTTTTTCGATGCGTATTGGCTATCCTTCTATTATTTCTGTAAACATAATCTTTTCTTATCTAAATATAATAAGCAAATAGTGTTTGTTTTTTTAATTTTTGAATTAATAAATTTTTTTTATAATAATCTATTGGTCAACAACAGAGCATCAGTTGCTTAAAGTGTTTTTTCTCTTCGAATTATGAAATCATTAAATTCGTTCTAAATTGACTGCCACCTAGTGGTAGTAGGTGTGCCTGCCTCTTGATGCAGCAATTGGAACGGCAAAAAAACAACTATCTTATGTAAGAACAATCTCAAAACATGTTTTGGTCTAAAAACGACACCACAGCAACAACCAGAAAACAATGGGTTTAGAAAAAGTGACACTTTAGTGCTAGGAAGAATTATGGTCATTGTTCTGCCTATGTATTTAAAATTTTTAAAAATCCAGAGATAAAAACTATGTTTGGAGTAGTGTATCATCCTGGGATTGGTATGATGTTCATACATAATTGGATTAATTGTTCATTTCTAAATAGCCCAAAGAAGAAACAAAATAGTACCCTCCAGTGATAACTGAACAGCACAATACACATAGACACTGGATAATTAAGTAGCATTCATGTTATGTTTAAATATTAAGAACAAACCCAATGATAAATAATATATTATGTCTATAGTGCCCGTTTTATACGCTTCGATAAAAGGTTTTACAAGACCGTTAATGCATTCAATAGCTTTTTATATATCGGCAGATATCGTGAACTTTTTGGGGTTTTTATCAACACCAATCTTGCCGTATGATACTAATGAGGAGACGGAGCACCCAACTATATGTACATACAATGGGAACCCCCCCAGTCTTTGTCTATTCTTATCCCTTTGTAGGGTGACCAATAACTAAATTGATAAGTCTTCTAGGTTAGCATGTTGATGATAAAACAATATGATTAGTGATGCAATTTACATACTCAGACTCATTCAAATATGAAACAATGCCCAGTTTTAATATATTTATCACTTAGCCAAAATTCTCTTTATTGGCATCCGCAAGTATTAAGATGTCGTATAATTAATTTTAATTGACGTTTCTATATGACGCTGCTTAAATGGACTGCATTTTAAAATATGCATCTTCATCTGAAAAATATCCTTGAATGTTAGCATTTTTTAGAATCTGTCAAGTTATATAATTAAAAAAACTGAAATGTTTCCCTCTTTAAAATGGTTTTACAGTTTTCTCACCATCTAATCAATGATTTTGTAAATGCACAAATGAATCGGTCAAGCAGTTTCCATGGCCCAACCTTGATATCTTGAGGTCAGGTGGTTACGATGTCTTGAACATAATCATTGATTGTCTGCATAATATAAATTAGGACTCCCTCAAACTTTGTTGACTAATGGTAATCAGAGAAATTGTGGATCTCACTATTTTACCCATGGCAATCTTTGCCGTGTTTTCTCTATGGTATAGATTCAAAGCTTCTTGGGCTGGTCTACTCTGCAATTCATAGTGCTCGAATCAGACAAGCTACTGGTCAATTTGTAACAGCATGGAAATAGGAACTATTGATTTTCTTTTAAAAAATTGATCTTTAATTATTTTCATTTGTCTATTAGATATAAATTTAAGAAACAAATTATGGACGTGATAAGTATCGTAAAACTGAATCGTATAGGAGGAGCTAACAAAAACAATGGTGCATAGTTATATCTTGTAAATAAAGGCATCCCAGGTCACTTTGAAGCGGACTTTAGTAAAAAAAAACAAATTACCTATTTATGTATCTACAACTAGTTTTTGGACTAAAATGTTGGTAAAATGTACCAAATATATTTTTAATAAACACTGCCAAATATGGATATATTTAAAATAAAATAATATAAGATATGTCAATCAATTATTTTGTGGACTCTATGATATCTTTGTTATAGAGCTGTGTGTAATTTTGCTCTTAATGTTTAAGATATTAATTATGTATAGCAATATGATTTTCTGTGTGTCAGTCTTGGGGGTTATACATAGGATAATTAGACAAGGAGATAATATAATACCTAAGAGATTAAATATTTCAATTTTTTAAACTTTATTTCTAATAATATCTTACTGGAGAATATCATATCCTCTTTGTTTTTGGTGTGTTGGCTGGTATGGTTAAGAATAATTCTAACACGAAACTTAGTATTCTAGAAAATGCAACATAATGCGTAATTTTAAATAATTTATTTTACATTATCTACAAACTAGATCTTTTAATGCTTAGCTTGTTTGTGCACATATTATTAATAGTGAAAAATATAATATTTTATTTAGGTACAAATGCAAAAAGGATTTATGTATTTTCTTATTAATATTACCCAGCAAGGCTGTGTCACAGAACAATGGATAAGAAAAGAAGCTTTTGGGACGGGATTCGATATAAGACATTTAGCTTGGCGCCACGACTATTAATTTGCATTTCTATAGTGAGTGGGGCCTTACGGGAAAACAGGAAAACACCTTTTTATTGTGCCGTGGTTGGGCTGGCTCAGTTCAATTACACTAGCGATGAATGCCATGTAGGCTAGGCAGCTTGGGGTTGTGCATGGGTATTTTGATATTAGGACAGGTAAAATACAATACATCAACATAATAATATCCTTCTTAAAATTTTAGTTATATATTATAATATATTCTCTATTGTGTAAAGAGTTTTTTGTTTGTGAAATGTTATTTAAAAATTGTATGCTGTAGGTATTTTTGTTTAGAGTCTAACTCTAAGTAATCTAATTAAATGTTATTAAGTTGTTATATTATGTATTGTGTCTGAATGTACGGGAAATTATAGGCATTATTCAGTAAATTATTAGAGATTAGGAATTTGGAATTAGGCCTACATACTCGTCTCAAACAGTTTCATATTTTAGGATAATACTTATGTTATATAATTTAAAAAATAATTAAATAAAAGTTGTATTGAGGCATACAATGTCCCAGATGGCCTGGAATTTCAATAATGAAGTTGTGTTGGAACAAAAACCAATATTTTAATGCATAAAGAAGTTCTAATCATTGCAATTTTATTTTTTATTTTGTTAAAAAGCAAAAATAACAAATTATATCTACATATTTGCGAGCTTTTCCCCACTAACTAATATTGGATGATTAAGGATGATTTTCCTCTGTCCAAATTACAAGATGGTATAGCACAACTTTCGTTTTTAATAACAATATTTTTAATAATAATTGTTTTAAACCACTTTGACTCAATTGTCAATGAATAAATTATCCTCTTACTACACTGGGACGTTGTGTTTATTGCAAATTAGTTTCAATTTTTCAACTGACAGCCAAAATTGTTGTATCGGCAGGCTCTCTAGGAGATGACAATGGGTCAAGTTTGGTCAATGTTATCCAGAGGTTAACCTATGACCTTAGTATAGGCCGACTAAGGAAGTCACTCTCCATCGGCCAACCTGGGCAAACGTCTTATGGACGGCTGACTGGAGTTTCGTGATATTTTAGTGAAATTTGAACACTCTATCATTTTGAATTTTGTTGAGCTAACACAGATGGCGGTTGCCAAATAGAATAAATCGCGTCCTTGTTAAAGGAAGTATAATTATATTGTTCTGAGCATTAAGATGGAAATACAGTGGCTAAGTTATTGTAATAACATTATTTATATTAACATCTGATTATTTTATTATTAGAGAAAATAAATTTCTTTGCTGTAATTATATTTTATATAATTACTGTTTTGTTAATCTTTTATCACATACAGAAGAATATTATTTAGTATATAGCTGCTTCTTGTTCACTCTAACAGTTCTTCCTCTATTGTGTAAACGGAAACATGTGTGTCAGACTAGAAAACGATAGATTTGGAGTTTTCCTTCTGTTTTGGGATTAAATTTAATTCTTTATTGTGCGATGAGATTGATTTTTGTACATAAATTATTAGGTGTAGTATGGAAGAAAGTATGGGAGGGGGGGGCTTTGTAATGATTTGCACGATGGTGTAGACATTAAAGTTGTGTAGCTCAGTGAGATGTTATCTTGAGTTTTGGCAAATGGTCATTTTACCAATAATAGTTGGTCGAATTCAATACTTATTTTCAGTCACGCTATTAATAGTGGAATATAATTATTTTTCCTACCACCCCTACCATACTAACAAGGTAATATATCAAAACTGAACAATTCTGAAACTATTCAAGCATTATAACAAATAGATAATATACGTATGACTTAATTGATTTCTACTTTTGTTTTGTTACTGTTTTTCAATAATAAAAAATAACAATGTTATAATTATACCCGTGTTAAATTTATAAATATATCCCACACTCTAATTTTGAAGCAATTTATGATTGTTTTGTTGCTTTTTGCTCATAAATTGCACTATTATCTTTAATAAAGCAGTCAGATGTTATCAGAAACTGTACAGCAGACTAATCTTGGTATACTTGAGAGCTGGAGCAAGGGATGACTGTTTGCTATCCTGCTGTTATCCACTGGAATATTGCTTATGCACAAAATGTAGGCTTGGAATACCGCCTCTACACTCAGGTGATCAAACTAGACTGCTCGAATATATCCAACCAACAACGATATTTATCAGTCTAGAAAATATACTTTTATTATCTACATTTTTGGTATACCTACATGCTGGTTATTTTTTTTTACTATTATTGAGATGGCTGTCATATTCCTGATTCAAAAGGCACATCTAGAGGTACAAAGAAACCCAATAAGGACGGTGTATCTTCCAGCAACCAGATCTACATATAGTTTGCTGATCACGGTTGTTGTTCTGAAGAAATACAGGATTACCTGAAAACGTGTGATTATCTACTGCCTCCCTATGAAGGGCTTCCTACCACTGCTTAGGCCCCCTATTTTAAAACAAACTTTGTTAAAGTTGGTTGAGATGCTTTAAGCTATGAGCTTCCAAAATCGATTTTTTCAGTCTAAAAACACCCCAATTTATACATAATAGCCCTTCTGGGTTATTGATCGCCAGATTGTCACTGATTTGTTGTGACTTTTTGGGGATATTCTAATTTAGTTTGCCTGGCTGACTACATTTTTAAAAAAAATAGGAGGCCTGCAGGAAAATCACATGTTGTCTTCTAGACCTCATTATGAAATTGATAACAATTATTGATTATATTTCTCCCATTGGTCCAATACGAAATTTAGTATATACCTGTATAGGCAATTATTTCGACACAAATATCTAATAGGGGTTGCATTTTGTGCGTGTTCAACCGCTCACTTTGAAGATAAATAAATCATGAGCTCTGCTAGCCAGATATTAGAGTGAATGATTTTTGTTTATATCATTTTGTTTTATAGAACGTTCTACTTGTTATTATTATAAAACAATATTTTAGTAGCTCGCTGAATATACGTACTGTATGTGGCAATAAGATTTTTGCTTAAAATTGGAGGTACCACCACATCTTTCTATCTATGGTTGTATGTATTGTCGCTTAAAGAAGAAAATGCTCATTGTTTCCTCTATGATAGTTATTATTTTTTTTGATATTTCAATCAATTATAATACACATACATACTGTTATACACAAAGACAATTATTTTATTATGTTGCATTTATAAGTAGAGGCTTTCTCTGACCCTACACAGTCGTCATCAGATATAATTAAAACTCAACCTTGAGCTAGTCAGCCAGCTAGCAGTGGACAGCATCTACAATATTGGCAGAGTTTCGTGTGAGAATATCTTGGATCCAAGTGGCTTCTAACTACCCCGTCAATGTTACTGAATTATCATTATCATATTTTATATATATAGATATTGCTCAAGCAAGATATATAATAATAATAACAATGTCCTCTTACAAAGTAATAATTGTTGTTCTGCATAATTTTTATATATGACTGACCTAACAATACTCACTTCTTCATCATCGGCTCCATTCAGCGCTTTGCATAGAATCTAATAATAATAATAAGATATACGGCCAGCCTCGCAATTTATATATACTATCGTCGTCATCAAATATCACTTAGTACTTAGAGATATAATATTAGCTCTTCAAATTGAGGTACCTACTGCAGAATCAGGGGTCAAGCCGACAAGCTGAGCATGCTGCAAGCAATGTGATATTAATCTATCAATCTATATGACCAAAAAAAATAAACCACTGAGTAGTAAAAAGCATAGAGTGAACAGTGATGATTGGGTTGACCAGCGCAAAATCAAATCTATGCATTTAATTTGCTTGAATACAGTCGATTGAGAAATAATAAGTTTAGATAAGCGTTATACTTAATTCTGGTTATGTAATAAAATTATAAAATATGCACATATATGCAGCGAGCGACCTTCATTGTTTAACGTGGTTCAGAGTTTTATTGGACCGATCTATGCTAAATAATAGTTATTTTAAGTATCGCGTAGGTTTCTGCATTGTAAATTATGAAAATGTAGCGGGTTAATTACTATTATAAATAATAACTAGAGATTCAACACTGCTTATATATGTATATTATGTATATCGATATTTGCTGGTCATGCATGGATGAACTGTTTTATATCTACAAGATTGGTTCTAGCTTGTTACAAGATGCACTTAATGTACTGCACATGAAATTATTTCTAGTGTGATACCTTCTAAGTTGATTCATTATATTATAAGAAGAAAGGTCATTAAAGGCCCCTCAGTCCGAAAGCCTGAATAATTATTTATTTTATTATCATACTTGTAGAGACACTGGAGGTATCAATACTCTGATTGATAGACCACGCTGTTTTACTATCAATATTTTCAGAATTCATTGATTCAAATATTATATTGGTTTATTGAGTGTCATTAGGCCCTATGACTTCATTAAGCTTATTATTATTATTATTTGAGGTAATATTCTCTGATATAGACTGCAACTACCAACAATGTAGTGTGGTTATTCGTGAGATTGGATTCTAATATTTACCTGGAGAGATGGGTCCATATTAGTCTTAGTCTTATTATTTTATTATACATATTTTATGAGTGCAACAAGCTATCAATCATTTAGCCAGTCAACCAGTGGAGCTACACAGCAATGCTTGCTGAGTGTGTGGAAGATATTGTCAAATTTACTTATACTATACTGACATAATAATTTCACATTCAACATTTTTTTACTAACACAAGACAACTTTTGTTGTTTATATGAGTGCTGTGTCGTTATAATTCCTTACTTGTTGGATAATACAAAATGAGCAGATGATAAATAATATAACATCAAAATTTTCGAGTAATTTGAAGTTGTCGAAATTATATATTATATTGTCTAAAACATGGAACAATTAGTTTCCTAAATATTGAGTCCATAGAAATCTAGAGCAGCATTTAATTGATCATTATTTAGCCATACTTGCAAAATTTAAGTTTCTTAAAAATTTTGATATAAAATTTCAACCAAAACGTTCTTGTTGGTATATCTACATGTAATGTTAATTAGTTTGACAAATTTCTATGCATATTTCATGTTCATGTTTTCAGTAATAGGATTTCTTTTCTCTTACAATAATGCTTCCTAAAAAAATATAAGTAAGTCTGAAACCAATTTCTGTAAGTAATTTAAACTTACAGAAATTGGTTTCAGACTTAGTTATATTTTCAGCTAATCTTCAATCTATATTGTCTTGTGTTATATAATTGGGAGCTACCTGATGATGGTTTATTTTGTCAGCTATTTTTACTTCATTGTCACCATATAAATTATCTGTTGCCGACTACAATATACAAAGGCCAATGCCATGTAAAATATAATTAGATCCAATTTTCTATATGTAGGCATTTTATCACGACCAATTTAGTTATTCTTTGACAGACCTGCCAGCGCCTCCTGTAGACAAAATTATCATCATTTTTACCTAGAAACAATAACTACATAATTTTGTCATTTTAACGTGTCCAAAATTTATTATTAGTAAATAATGGATATTATCTGCCCGCCCAGACAATGGCCTGTTAACAATATATATAGATCCAGATAACAAAACGCGTTGAGGATAATTGAATTGTGTTTTACTTATCAGAGTACTGTCAATCAATTTTCCACACGATAATAATACAAGGAGTTCAGTTTTTTCATTATAAAATGTCTAATTTTCTCATAGTATAATACACATGTTTTATTTATTACTGTTAGTAATATATGTGTCTACTATATTTAGGCATTTTAAAAGAATTGACAAAAATATTTTTAATAATAATATTCCGCCGATTTTAATATCGCCTATTTTGACATAACAACCTAGCACAACTTAACTAAAAGGAAATAAAATCCAACGGTTTATTTAGTATCTTCGATTCCTCTAGTAAAGTTTCAAATACAACGATAATTTAGAAATATATTTTTTAACCGTATTAATTCAGGTTTAGTAATTAAATTAAATTAAATTAAATTGTGTTGTCTAGTTAGAAGAAATTAGTTCCGATATCTAAATGCACCTTCTATTTACTATACAAGGATATCCGTCTATTGCTCCTCGAGTATTATAACTATTAACGGTAAGTATTCAATAGACTGAATTTGGCCTTTAATATAAATCGAAAAAATAGAATAAATATATTTATAGGAAATTTTTAATAAAATTGTAAAATAAATCATAATAGAAAATAATTCCCATCTTTTATCGTAGTGAGGTGTTTTACTTCGGGAGATAAACAAAGCCAAAGAAAGTAAATGAGGCGATTTACTAAGTTTATTGAGCAGAAAAGTTATCAAAGCTTTACTTGGAACATTTTGTATATTTATATTAGTGTTAGTTATTTTTACTTTAAATTGTTTTGAAATAGAAACCTGTTTAGTTACTTTTATTATGTAATTCGCTAGTAATTCAATTGTGATCTAAATGTTATTTAATTATTTTGTAAATTATTGTAACTCTGTTGAAGTCGTCACTCTTAAAGGAGACGGTGTTTTGTTTGATATCAACTACATATCGCCGATAAATAGGAAAGGCATTGAGATCGGCTTTCAATAATTATAAACTAATATAATACATACTACTAGTAATATATAACTGCTTAGTAGTATTTATCTATTCTACTCAGATGTTGAAAATAATGTAAATAACTAAAAAAAATGTTCATCTTTTATAATTTGTCTTTTGTTCTTAAGGGAAGCTTCTGTGATCTTATCAATCATTTATCTATTTCTTAATTGAGGCTCATGTGCATGGATATATTTTGGGCAAAAAAGTGTTTCTAAATTGTTTACTGCACAGCACGTTGCAGTTGTTTCGGTAGCACTGAAGTCTCGATAATATTATTTATTACACAGAGGGATATTTTCTGTGAAATAATATTCAATTCTTTGTTCATCATTCTAAAATCTTTTAATTTTAATTTATGGCTAGTCGATGTAATAATCTTTTTTGAATTGCTAGTTTAGTAGCTGTACGTTTATGGTTTCAAATGTTCTAAATTCACTAAAAACAATCATAGTAGATAGCTACCTACATCTTACTTATTCTTAATTAGAAAATACCAAATGATATTCCATTGCTGATCTAGAGAAAGCGTAATAATAATACATTGCTTCTATATCTATCTTAAAAAGCCAATATGCAAAATAATAATGTTATAAATGAATTTTTGATGACAATATAATATGCATTTTATTTCCTATTGCAATAAGATTGATATATGCAGCTTGACTGACAGCCCCAGCCCCTTCCATCTTGTTGTGTTAGCGTGCCAGTAGCACCGGATGTGATATCAATACAGTTCTGGATATTGGCCTGGCAATTCCAACACCTCCTTTTTCGTCTATTAATTATTATTATTGTTATAAATTAGGTAGTTAATAACACCAACAACAATATTAGGTATGTATAGTTTCCCACAGTCAGGGATGGAATGTTATTTCGTTTATTAGTTGGTGTGAGAGTAATAATATATTGTAGGCAATTGGTATTTTTTAATATTATGATAAATTGAAGTATTATTATGTGATAGAAAATATGTCAAATATTTCTTGAAAATGTTAATAAAATATGCAGATTGATGGGCCGTCAATGATTTCTATAAGTGAGTTGTTATTTTATTTTCAATCTCAAAGATTAAGAGCTTGTCTTGCAGCCTAATATCAGTTTCTTTGCTTGTCGTATCACACGATTCATCCAGTGGGTTTTAGCTGCGGTTTTACCAGCATCAGATTCTGCGAGATTGCCCTGTGATAAAAACAACTAAGTTATCAATTTTTTTATTGGAAAGTTGCTGGTCGGATACGACCATTTGTGACGACTTCGATGTGGAGGAAACTCCATTATCCGCGTTATTTCACCTCTCCTTCCTTCCGGATTTCTCTGGCCAGAGATGGATGGATTAAGTTAGCAGGATCTCAGGACTAATCAAGGCATGCAGTTTTGGAGGATAAATATGCCAGGATAATATCCAACTTATTTGACATATTTAAAGAAATAAAACAATAACATTCCAGTGGTTTCAGTTAAATAAAACGCTAATCTGTTCCGTTTTGTGCGCTGTAAATATCATTCTGGAGGTCTACACCTCAAGTACAGCTGCAAATTTTTACTTTTTTGTGTAAAAATGTAAG
>JAUYWI010057356.1:0-16556 GCA_034780595.1 Parotoplana pacifica | reverse complement strand
CCCCACTGTTTTTTGAATACGCGGGAGATCCTCAATAATCGATTGGCGGGTAAATGGATTGGCCGAAGAGGACCAATCAACTGGCCAGCTCGCTCACCGGACCATATCCCCTGTGACTATTGGCTGTGGTCACATTTGCGAGGCCGTGTTTACCATTGTTTACAAAATTGTGGAGGAAATAGAGACAATTCCCCTTGACATGTTTCGACGATCCATCAAAACATTCAAAGGAGGATCCAGTCCTGTCGTGGAAACCATGGGGGATTATTTGAGGATGTACCTCATATGTAAATGAGGTGGCATTCCATATTTACATGTAAATTTTTGTTACTTGTTTTAGAATATTTTCGTCGCTTACAGTTCCATACTTTAATTATTAATTTTCAAATATATGTTATCATCCGCAAAGACTTTTGAATCACCCTCTAGAGTATAAATCTTAGGTTTGAGCAAACTAGGACGTTTCATTGGCATTTTAGAGCCATTGATTTTTTGGGCCCCGACCCAGTCAAGCATCAAATATTGAATGTTCTTAAACTCAATTTTACCCATTTTGTGTATTGCAAAACGAATAAAATGATATAAATGTCATAATTAACCATTTAGAGTCATTTAATTATGACAAAATACAATTTTGCAAAATATTTTTTAATGACCTGCCCTTAAATGGGGGACCTCACAGACCAGCAACCATAGAGAAGCATCTAATGTTTCTAGCACGTTATTTCTTATGCCTGCTTAAATTCTAAATTTCAAATTTGAGCATAAAAAGATGTTTGGTTTAGATTTTAGAGTTACTTTAGCCAAATCAATAATTTTTCACAAGTTTTTCTTGGATTTACATTATTGAATGTCTCATGGACCTATACATTAAATTTGACCCTCTGTGACATTATCGATTTAAATCGTTTGCCCTAAAACATTCCAATGTACCTACGTACCAAATATCAGCTCAATTCATCCATGATCCATGGGAAATATGATATTCTAGGGTTCTCAACGATGGGTTAATGATAAACATGAAATAAATACAAATATACAAATACTTGGTTTCCGTAACACTACTGACACCAGAACATTATTATATAGAAAGCACCAATTTGTTTTGGTGAATGGGTCCTTTTGACGAAGCCTCGAATGACTCCTGGATCCGTTCCTAAATGTATTATTTATGTAGATGTGCGACCCCTTACTATTAATTATGTTCATAGAGGTATGATCCCTGATTTATTAGATTCATAAAGATGTGACTCCTGACTATTTATTAGATTCATAAAGATGTGACCGCTGACTATTAATTGCATTAGGTATGTAGCGATGTGACACCCCTGGTATTGGCTATGTACAGGTAATGGCTTCTCATCATAGATGACGACGTGTGACTTTTTACTTTTAGAATCTATGAAATCTGTGTTATTGTTAAATCAGTATTTACCGACGGAGAAGACATTCTTATTTTTTATGGTTCTATACTCCAATTTGTTGTAAATGTCCAACATGAAACATGAAGTTGAACAAAGTAACAAAATTAAATTACACACACCAGAGTTTAGTAAGACATAATTTTATTTTGAACTTAATGTTTTAATTCATATTTTTATTAGGTACTTTCTTGTTTTATAATATTTGATATTTGTTGAGATTGCTCAAATTTGGAAGAATTTCAATTTTTATTAGCAAGAATTGGATAAAATTCTATTTTTGGTTTTATTCACAATTTGAAATATTTCTATAAGCTGTAGGCAATTTTGGAATTATATGGACGATTTTATTGCCTGCCCACAGAGCTAGAGTAGTCTACAATTTTTCAATATACATATTTAAAATAAATACAACATTCTTTTACTACTAAACACAGATACCTAACTAATAAAATGTCATCTCGTGTTAGGCCTCTAAATTTCCAGTAAACTGTTTTACACAAATATTTAAAATATATAAACAGGGCGCTGTTTAGAATTTCAGATCGAAAGCAAACTACTTTATTATCCACGTAGGTAACAACCTTTCAGTGGGTTATTAACTCTGTAGATAAAACTTGAGTTCGACGTATTTTTAACAAATTAAATGCAAATAACATAAAACTACGACACTTTTGAGCGGCGCTGTATTGCATTTCAAAAATGACCTTTACTATTACATTAAATTTAAATGCTTTAGATCCTAAATGATAGATATTAGTCATATTTTGATTCTATCTATTTAACTGATTCTGTTTTGAGATAGTGTATTTAAAACATTTTCCGGACGCTCTCCTAATTTTGTCGCCAAGTTTACAGAGGAATATTTTTACAAGAAAGAGGTACCTCTATAGAAACGCTTTTTTGGTTATAAAAATTTTAAGAAATAGCTATAGGACAAATTTTCAACATCCTTTTTCTAATTCAACATATTGTATTGTTCGTCCAAAAGAGAAAGTACATAGTTATTTGAAAACGGATTCTCAGTTTCAAAGCTTTGGTGTTTACCAAACAATAAATACACGAATTGATCATATGTGTTTTCGGATACCTATCTACCTTATTGTTTAAAAAAGAAACGGATGAAATTCATATTTATATAATTAGCGTCAGTTCAAAATTGTAACAAATAAAATAAAGTACGCGACCGTCTGTTATAATTTAGACGGCTTCATAACTAAGAATGAATACAATTTTATTATAAATGTCTTTGTAGAATGATAAAACCACCAGGAACAGTTTTATTAATTGACAATAGTCTGTTTTGGTACCCATTTATGTGTTGCTAAAAATAAGTTATTTTCAGATCATTTTCCAACAATGATAGCAAATACATGATCCTCCGCTTGCTTGCTAGAATTCTACAAAAGCAAATGAATGCAGATAGAAATTCAGTGATTGGCGCAGAAAAGCGCTAGATTTAAAAGTAATTGTAAATAAAACCAAAAAATAGAATTCTATCCAATTCTTGCTTATTATTAGATCACCTTCCAATTCTGTGTTCAGTCATGTTACTGCGCTCAAGTGAAAAACAATGCCAAACCTTTTATAGAAATTGAAAAATAACTGAGTTTTATAAACAAACTGTTTATTGTTTTTAAAAATTGAACAATTAGCTATGTAAGGCAATACTCTTAGGACCACAACGGAATTGTATACCGAACTTAGTAGCTACTACTACGAATAAACCGAGCAGTTGTGATGAGTTCCACATTTCGTCACAGAATGGCGCCTTTCACTGATCACGTGGCCCACCAGGTGCGCCGGTTCAGGGAGATCTTGCCCGCTTCCTCCAGTGACGAGACCGAGAAGATCAACTTTGTTCGCTTCGGCACCAGCGCAGGAGGCGTGGCCTCTGGTTCAGCATCCCCTGACTGTGCAGATGCCCCCCGGATACCCTCCTGGGAGGCGAATGGCAGCACTGTTGCAAGGGACCCTAGTAATTCCAAGCAAGTGGAAGCCGGCCATGAGTATCTTTTAGACGGCAGTGCTGGTGGACGTCAGGATGGTTTGAGTGATCTGGATTTTGCTCAAGGTCTAAATGGCGGCGATAAATTGGAAGACGACGATGAGGATAAAGAAGACAAGATCACAGAGTGGCAGGCGGGCTGGAACGTTACAAATGCTATACAGGTAAGTGTGGCCAGATTTACAAATTAGTAAGAAATTGTTTACGTACTACTACTAACGATAGAAACGCAGGAGATGTTTAAAAATATGTAATAATAAAAAAACACAATAACAACCAATTTATTTGATTTATATTTTTGCTTATAATATTCACATAAAATACCGAAAATAGAAATATAAAATTTATTGTTATATTTTATATTTCTAATTTGGGTGTTTGTTTAAAAATAGAAATAAAAAATACCATTTGAAAATGTTGTCTATTAATGATTGCTAACAATCTCTCTGGTTTTCGGTGAAATCAATATCTTCTATGGCCAACCTAAGCAAATTCACATTTGATGAGAATTTCTATTTCTAAGCACAAACATCGCAGTATTATATTGCAAAATTGTGAAATAAAAATAGCAGGGGCTGATACAGCTTTTTGTCGAGCGCGGGTTTCGGTGTGTAACAACACATGGCGTGGGAGCGTAGCCTAAAAAATGGGCGAGCAGTGCCGAAATGTTTAGAGATTTTGCGGCCTACGTATAACACATTTAAAGGCATCTATCTCATTTATTCTCTTTCCAATAAATCCGAGGGGGGGGAGGTTAATCCCCCTTGGATCCGTTACTAAATAACATTAAAATTTACACATCTAGATATCTTTATGACAGTAAGCCTACGTAAATTTATGTTCACCCAAATATAAATATTCTCACAAACTTTGATTAATTTAGGTATCTACAATTTTTTGTAACTGAATAACACTAGAAAGTATTGAAAAACGTTTGAGTTGACAGTAAATAGGCTACTCCATATAGAGGAATACTATATTGTCGAATTGAACGAATTGTTTTCTGTTGATGCTACAAATTACCGTTAACATTATGCCGGAATTGTATTTGTATGAAATAAAGCATAGTAAGGTCTATTATAGGACAAAAAATGACATTCAATTTAGGTACGCATTTTTGTATTTCATTTTAAACTAAGAGTAACAAATATCGATTGGCTCCCATTTTTTTGACTATCTGATTTTAAATTTGAATTATTACATTCAAATTATGGTCTGGACA
Source organism: Parotoplana pacifica (assembly GCA_034780595.1). Classification (NCBI taxonomy): domain Eukaryota; kingdom Metazoa; phylum Platyhelminthes; order Proseriata; family Otoplanidae; genus Parotoplana; species Parotoplana pacifica. Next base: position 11,905 of record JAUYWI010057356.1, on the reverse strand, counting down.
AAATTAAAAGAGCCATCTGACATTTTTCATGTGTTTTAGGATAACACTAGTTATACGCCTAATGATAAACATTTTTGTTTTCATCCGATGTGGAACTGTTTTTCAATTAACTGACCACTAGTTAGTATCGATGAGTAAGCAATACTAAGGAAAGAGAAAAAAAAAGAATTACTCTGCTTATTGTATCCATACGGATAGAAAATTGATAAAAGTGGATATGTAGCATCTAGAGCGAGTAAGAAAATACTAGAATAATAAAAATAAAAAGGCATTTAGCATTTTTATAACATCAGAACATCTTCATAAACAATGACATTCATTACTTATAGCAGAAAGTAGGACACTTTCAAAATTTATAGGAACCGATGCTGAATGTGATAACAAATTTTACAGTGAGGAATAATTGTGATGAATATGAATGGAGTCTGTTATCACCGTTTAGTACAATAGAAACATCATCAGAATTATGTAAAATTATTTTTGTGTAGTTTGCCTTATTATTAAAAATATAAATACACAATTTACGATCTATATAACTGTCAGAATTCATTATGACGCACCCAACAACTTATTGCAGGCTTGAATTTTATTTGTACATACTTTGGGTATAATGGGCTATCTGTAATATTTTAATTAATACTTTTCGGTAAATGTGTTTATCTAGGTACCTACAATATAGGAAATAAAAGCACAAGCTGTACATTAATTGCTGCTTTTCCTTAACCCATCGCAGATAAGGTTTTTCCAAAGTTCCTCGAAAACAACTCATCTGATTTGAATGAAATTTTTCTGTTTCGCAGATTTTGGTATAAAATTTTTAGTGTTCAACCTCTCTCAGGTAACGTAAATGCCTTCTGAAAAACGGGTCTGGTTTGCAAATAATTCCAAAAACCACTATTTTAACTTAATTAGAACCATTTACAGAAATTCATTAAAAAACAACCTTTATGGACTAGCAACTATGAAAGTGATGCATCCAATTTTTAAAACCTACATTATTTCCAGTGCCTTCCTAATTCTAAATCTCAAATTTGAACAAGATAGGATGTTTCATTTGGATTTTAGAAGCCATTTAAGTGATTTTGTCCAAAGATATAGTTTTTTTTGCTTAAAAAAATCGATAGTCAATGAATTAAAAAAAAACATTTATGAATGTGTGATATTGAGTGCCTAATCGACCTACCTAACAAATATAAAGCCAACTTGACAAACTTTAATTTTGAACCTGATGTCGATGAATCTTTCCAAGGTACCAGTGTACCGAATTTCAGTCTAATCCATTCACAGAAAGTATGATATCCTAGGGGAGAGTCGTGGCCACCCTACGTATGTAAAAATAGGGTTAATCCAGCTTATCTTATTTAGGAGGTCAGAAAGATACCAAAAGTGACACAAATAATATTTAGTTTTATATCAACAGTTAATTTTTTAATTTAATATTACTAGTCCAATGTATCATTAGAATAATTAAAAATATAACCGAAAGATCTGTTTAATAGTATTTTAAAACCGTAAGGATTAAAGATGATTGTTTTCTCAATTAAAAAAAAAAATTTTGGGAAATTTTTTGGATATCGTTATTTTAGTAGAAAATATTTCTGGGCAAAGTTTGTTTCTAGCTCGCAGCTTTACCATGAAAATTAAGGTTGGATCGTTGCCAGAATAAATATCATCATCAAACAATTCTACATACATACACAAAAAATGTACTTTTTACGAGATTGTAACACACATCGACCTGAATGGAGTCCGAAATTAAAAGTAAATAAGAAATGCAATAAACACAAATAAACCAATTTAATTCGTCCGACCCTTAGCTTGAATAGGTATAGCCACTTTTTAACTGTACTTTTTTTTACTTGAGTATTTTCAGCCAGTCTACATTGAAATTATTTAATAAAATTAATTATTACTAACAATTTAAGGTTGAAAGTACTATATAATAGACTTCCTTTGCCTGAAAAATCTAAAAAAGCAAATGAAGAAGACATCACTTCCAGTGTTTTTCATGCAATACAAGCACAGAGAAAAAGAGGAAGTCTAAAATTTTATAATTAACGGGAAGTGAATATCTAAATTGAATGAATGTTTTGCTTCCATTGTGCTAGCTAATGATCTAATTTCAGAATCGATATAACAATAGAAATCATTTGTATTTCTCACTATGCTTGTTTTTTGGTGGAAATACCTTACCGCTTTGAATAAAAAAGATTGTTAAATTAGGTTCCCTTTAATTAGCTTGTCTAGGGATTTAGATAATATTACAATTTCCTGTGCTACCATACAAGTTCATCTCTAAATAATTTTTATGCCTACTGATACAAGCCATTTCTTTTATAAATGATAAGTGCCATGATATTTGTGTACTTTATCTTGTTTTAAAGAAACCTAATGAATTTGATCTAAACACGATTGCCATTTTGTAGAGCATTTAGAATTAAAAGAAATGCCATTAGCTGTTTTTTTCTGTTGGATACCTACATTTTAACGAAAGTCAAAAATCGAAAACTAAAAATTGCATTTAAAATTGGTAAATACTTAGAAATGTTATTGTAGTTTAGTTTGATATGTTATTAGAATTATAATTTCAACTATTACATGGGTTGAATTTTCGGTGATTTAACTAAGATAAATTGCTATATTTTTAAACGACTTTTTAAATAACATTTTAAACGATTTTGTACGTAAATTAAAATTAAATTATGTAAATAGATTTATGGAAAAAGGGTACGAGGTTACGTAATCAAATTTAATTTGTGATATTGTGATAAAACCATCGAGTAACATTTTGATTGCTGGATATCTATATTTTAGTTTTTAGTTAAACTTCTGATAGCCGAAGGTATTAGGTGAACCTATTTTTATTGATTTAAATATTATTTAATAATGAAATGAACCTAATTTATATAATAGTAGCTATTTATAAGAGATATTTAACTCCATTTAATGTCACAAATAACCATAATATTTTTCCTCATCAGAGATCTACCTACTGCCTAATTTCTACCTAATGTTCTATCTTAGATAATAAAACCATATTATTCGCTATTTATGACGCAAAGTCGTTGTTTTATGTATGCTTGATAGGAGGTATACACAGCCGCTACATTCTATTTTAATTTTTTTATTGACAAGTTTTGTGTAGGGCTTCAAAAAACTACCTCCTATGGCAAAAAATAAAACTTTTCATTTTGTTTGTTTGTTAGCTCATACCTTTTCATAGTTTAGATTTTCATAATGTTTTTTTTATGGTATATACCTACCTTAAATTTTTATGTTATGATCAAAATTCTCATTTATTTATCTACCTTTTGTTGTTCCAGATTTAGGTCGGAATCTCACAGTATACCTAAACATTCTAAAAGATATTGTTCATCAAATCGTTTATTTCCGGATTATATAAAGTGAACTCTTACACCTCTTTAAACTTTTAATTGACAGAGCAATCACGCCAATATCCAGAAGTGATTGTGTCTAAAAACACCAAAAAATCTTATCGATTTCAAGTACTGTGGTGTCTTTACGTCTATAATTGTCTATAGGTAGAAGCAGTTAACCCAACGTGTTTATTTCATTTGTTTGAGATACCTAGATATCCTAATTACGTGGACTCTATTCAATTTTCGGAAGGTATTTCCTACAATATGATACTTATGTAAGTAGGTATAAATCAGAAACTAACTACACAGTGTGCTCTAACATGAATGTCCTAAAACATTATAGAGTAAAGAAAAATGTAAAATAACCCGAAGAATTTTACCACAAAATAAATGCGCATAAAAGATAAGTTTCCCAGGCACATATGTAGTTGCTTGTATGTAAAGAACTTATTATTTTGATCATAAGAAAGTTGTACCTTTTTAAAATAATTTCTTGATTGTATTTTTCTTGATTGATTTTATGGTTAGGTTAAATGTTCAAAATACAAAAGTTGCTTAAATATGAAGTCATCAAATCATATGTAGATAAGGTTCATATGTCTAGATAAGGTCCATACATATATGTGTAGATAAAGTTCATATATACATATGTTTATGTGTAGATAAAGTTCATATGTTGAACATCACTGAAAGGAATAAAGAATGGGAAGTCACCAGGAATTGATGCGCTGCCAATTGAAAAATAGAAAACAACGGGTGAGGCTGACAATTGATCTCATATGGCGACTGTGCGGGCGTATCTGGGATTATAAAGACTGGATTAAGAACGGGAGCAGAACGGTGTTTGTACCTCTTCCGAAAAAGGGAAATATCAAAGAATGCTCTAATTACCGAACAATTAGCCTGATTGTACATGCTAGCCATAACTTCCTAGAAATAATAATCAAAAGCATTAAGAAATATTACTCATGATACGACACTGCTCACTAGCACCAAACGTGCAAGTGAATCACGAGGGCTCTTACTAAACATCAAGAAGACCAAAATTATGGTAATTGATAAACATAAAAGAGACCACACAGATTTCCTTTTGGGAGATAAAAAGGTCGAAGAGATTAAAGAATTCGTAAACCTGGGTCCACTTAATAACACAAGTCAAAGCTGCACTGATAAAATCAAACAACTGCTAAATGCAGCACGCATGGTCATAATGAAACTGAATAATGTTTCGAAGAGAAAAGAGGAGTTGGTATTAGATTGAAGATTCGATTGCTCCGTGCTACAGCTTTTACAGGGACCATGTATGGTCATGAGTCCAGGGCGATGACGAAGAATGATGAAAGAAGAGTAGATGCTTTTGAATGTGGACTTACCGGAGAATTTTGAGGGTGTTTTGGACGGAAAGGAAAATCAACCACTGGGTCCTTCAGACCATTGGTACTGAAATGATTCTTCGTAGGCAAACGGCTCGTAGGAAACTGCATTACTTTGGGCATGTGATGAGACGAGGTGGTTTTGATAAAGAGATTAATCAGGGATCAGTAGAAGGTAAAAATAAGGCGAAGAGGAAGGCCAGCAATAGAATGGAAGAAAGACATTAAAGAATGGACAGGCAAAAGACTTACAGGCATCTCAATCGGCCCTGGACTGAGAGAAATGGCGCGCAACAATGGTGGCCACATCACCGCTTTTTTGTCACCGGACTGAGAGAGAGAGAGAAAGTTTATATGTTTAAGTGTAGATGAGTTTCATATGTTGATCACATGTAAATAAACTTTATATGTTTATGCGTAAATATGCTTTATAATATGAGGTTCCCATGAGGGGAAGTTGTTATTGCACAAATTTTATAGAAGTTGTAAGATGTTGTATGTAATCGTAAGTTGCAAGATGTTATTTAATACACCACTGTTTTACTATGGCGTTAGATATCTGTATGTTGATAATATATACGTTAATAATATAATACGTTGTGTTGATACTCGATAAAATACGACATATTAATAAAATTGATAATACGTCTTATTGCTGTTGCAGGTTACGTCCTTTTTGTGAAATTAACATGTCGCGTTCTCCTGGATGCACTATTTTGTTTATCAGACTACAAACATTGTTTCTGCTGATATACTTACGTCACATCTGCTGATGTCGATACGTCGGATTCATGTGCGGTACATACGTCATTTTAACGATAGGGGCAGCCGATTGTGAGAATCGTGTGTTGATCGGATCGGATCTGCTTCAATGATTAAAGTTGTAACGCTAGATTAAGTCTTTTAGGTTGATGGAGTTGATCGGGCAATTATCTGCGCACTGCCCAAGACAATCCTCGGTTTGAGTGGCCTTCGATAATTGTCCGTATGTAGTCGAGTTTTACCTCAAATCTAGGCATGTGCACACGGTAACTAGGAGCTAGGAACCAGACCCAATGTTTCTTATCTTATTGCATACTTTGGTACACATCTCCTAGCTTGGTCATTAAGATCTATTTTATCTAAGCAAAATGAGAGGATATCGTTGATCTGGCCTATTTGGATGCTGTAGTAGTTTTAAGAGTCTTCTCATCGGAAGAGGTACAGGATGAAGATGATGTTTCTACTAAAAATAGTTGGAATTAGTGGGTTTTTGGTAGGTATAAGCAGATCCAAGTGTAGTTTAGAGTTGTACACGTTTCAAATCGAACCATTTTTCATGTATTTTGTATAAATTAATTGATACGATTATGTCTGTACAAACATATAAGAATCAGATTGAAACCAAATAGGTATGTCCGCTTTATGTAGTTTTGAAAACGTAAAATAAAATAGTAGAACTTTTAAATCGTTCATTTAATACTTATACATTTTATCTGAACTCGATTTACGTTGAACATGAAGCAGATAGCAATATATTTTGAAATTTAAAATCAACAAGCGCCTAAAGATATTGTTATTTGTTAAAATCCAAATTGAAATCACAATAAATTGGGTGCTTAGGTATCGACGAATTATTGTGTGATTTCACACTTTTATTTTAAAGCTTTTTTGTTGCAGGTTAGTAATAAAATGGAATTATTCTGAAACGCAAATAAAGAGTGTGTACTACATACAAACTTTTACTGCAATTTCTTCGAAACGCTTTTAACTAAAAGATTTTTATAGGTAAAATCTTTTAACACAAAGTCAGTTTCACCGCCCAGAAAGTGAAGTTAGTGCTAATAAAAGCTTTTAGTACGAAAATAAAGGGAGTTTTGACACTCTAATATTATTTGAATGTTAATGAAACCAATAGAAATGCACCAAAATTAATAAATGATTAGGAATTTAGCACACTATTATTAGAGCTTTTATGAAACCCATCTATAACGGGAATGTAGCCTTCTTATGAATAAAATCGTAAAGCATAGCAAACTTGAGTTTCGATGCTTAAACTATTAACTTGGGTCTTAACTGTTCACAAGGGTCGTTGACAATATTTTTGGGGGAGAGGATATCTGCGAAAGAATTCTTTTTCGTTCATATCATATCTGTTACGGAATTATTTTGAAGCTCAACATCAGCTACAACTCTCCACATGGTTATGTCTTATAACAGTGATGTTATTAAAAATCGATTATATATCAATTATATATCGATTATATATCAATAAAATATTGACTAAAGTTATCCTTGAATGAAGTTAACAAAATCACTAAAAGACAATGCAATTTTATTTAAAAAATTTGTCTAATAAACGTTGGATTATTTTTAGCCTAAACGTTTTTAGTTGAAATTTGTTTCGAAGCAGCCTATTTAAAAACACAGAAACTTTTGTGCTAAAATAGTTTTGAAGCGTTGATCCCTGATTTTCTAGTTCTACGAGTAGTTCCACATTACATGCACAACCATTTTCCAAAAAGTTATTTTTTAGAAAACCTACATAATATATGAAGGTTTGCTTTTCTAATTTGCACTTAGTGAAATCAATTTTGTTCATTTTTATTTCAAATACTTAAGCTAAAATTAGCACCTAGGTATGTAGGTACATTATAATTCACATATTAATTTATATGAAGATCAATAAAAGTAGGTAGATTTGTTTATATTTAAATGAAAACTTGAGTTTATTATTGCTGCCTTTAATTTCAAACTCAATTGTTAATATTTAATTAATTTTAACAGAACTGTGTGGCTATTTATCATCCTCACTATCGGAGGTGAGTAGTGCTGGCACGAACCGATATTAACAAATGTGCCCATAATTTATAAAGGACAAACTATCAAACTAGTTTCTCCTTAGAAGTAAGCGTGTAAGAGCATATTTTTCTTGAATAAGAAGACTTTGTGGTTGAGTTCGTAAACGACAGAATTCGTCGTTTGCTAAATTTACTGAATGACGTATCCAACTTCTGTCACTTAATTAATTGCATGTGTTTTGCTGCACGCTAGTTGAACGAGGATAATTTTTGGTTTCCTAAGCTTACAAACTATGTTGGTCACTTTGTGAGTCAACTTTATTTGCCTGCTAGTCAATTATGGTTAACTAAGCTTGCCAACTTAATCATTTTGGTCCAGCCATTTGGTATACTATAAATTTGCCAACTAGACAATGATTTACATATTTATCAGCCAAACTGATCCAACTTATTTTGTACATTGATTAACTATTTTCACTTCAGTTGCGTCACATTGTAACATCAACCGTCAATGGCTTACGTTGTTTTTAGTTCAACCAACAAACAGAGCAGGCAATTTATTATTAAAAATAGACAATATTTCAAAGTTAAATATTTCAGTCATGACTGTCAAATGCGGAGATGGGGTTAGAAACCGAGAAATCACAAGAACGAGCGGATAATCGAATAATAATCACAAAATTCAAAACAAATAACTTAAGAGGTAGCTATACACGAACAATAAGGTAAGCGGCCAGGCGGGGTCGACCATCCTAGTCCCAGATACGATCAAAACTGGTTCGACATTTCTGAAATTTAAAAGATGACAGTAATATATTTAACCTCTATAGTGGCCTAGTAAAGGTGGATATATTCCTTAGAATAATATAAAGATCCAAGGCCAGCTATTTATCTATTGAAACTGTCCGTTTGTAACTTGGATATTAAAAAAAACTTATATTACATGAAACATATTGCAGAGTTGGAGAGATGGGTAGGTACTGTTTGCAGTGCAGGAAGGGATGGATCTAACTTTATTTTTTTTAAAGTCTACGTCTCTATTTTTTTGTGTTTGTGATACCAATGGGAATTTGTCAAAAGTACAAATTTGCCATTATTTCTGAGTTTAGTTTAGGAGAAAAGACAATTTTTATAAATATCAACATAATATGCTTTTTCTTAGACCGAGAGAGTGGGTGGGCTCTCGCTGAAAGTTAGTTCCCCTGAAATTGACACTCTTCCATTAGGTGTTCGTAGCTAATACTGAAAAAAAAGAACTCTAAATAGGAGCAAATTATTTAGGTTAGATTTTTTGTCCTTCTAAACTACAAGAGTTACCATGAAAAGACTGTCTAGAAAACACCCGAGTCGTTTCTAAACAAAAGTCATTCAATTTTTATTTCATCTCTTTAAGGACAATTTTATGAATTTAACCTACCTACCAATTTCAATATGTAACAATATGGAATAGGGGATAATCTGAATATCAACTGACAATGTACTTTATTCCCCGGATACTAATCTATTTTTTAATTTCTTAACTAATTATTGGGTATTTTGGTTAAATGGAATTTTGTGATCAAGTGCAGTCGAAAACAAGACCTGCCGATTCAGGATTAAATGTGGATAAAATATCACATTTTTATTAACGGACACCCCATTTAGTGCGGTATCTTTGGATTCTTGATCTCATTTTCTCTTTCTCTCTCTCTCCAGGGAATGTTCATCGTCAGCTTTCCTTACGCAGTGATGCATGGAGGCTACTGGGCCCTGATCGCCATGACAACTGTGGCCTACATCTGCTGCTACACGGGCATCGTTCTGGTCGATTGCCTCTACGACCCGGCTGATGATGTCCTCGGTGGCCGAGTTCGCGTGCGGCACACTTACGTCGAGGTGGCCGAGTTGGTGTGGGGCTCCTCGCTGGGTGGGCGCCTCGTCAATCTGGCCCAGTTGATCGAACTGATGATGACCTGCATCCTCTACCTGGTGCTCTGTGGCGACCTCCTATTGGGAAGTTTCCCCGAGGCCGGCCTCGAACACAGTGATTGGGTGATTATGAGCACCGTGGCACTACTTCCATGCGCCTTTCTGCGCTCCTATCGTCACGTGTCTGTGCTCAGCTTTTGGAACAACGTCACTCACATCATCATCAACACGATCGTAGTCCTCTATTGTCTCAGCCTATTCAACCAGTGGCAGCCACAGAAGGTGCAGTTCAAAATCGATATCTGGACCTTTCCGATCTCTATGGGGATCATAGTGTTCAGCTACACCTCTCAAATCTTCCTACCGTCCCTCGAGGGAAGCTTGGCTGACCGCAGTCGTTTTCGGGCCATGCTCTACTGGACGCATATTGCAGCCGCGGCCTTCAAGGTGGGATTCGGTTACATCGGCTACGTGACGTTTGGTGACAACACAGATGAGGTGATCAGCAACAACTTGTCCAATCGCTACCTCCGAACTGTGGTCAACATGGCTCTGTTGGCCAAATGTCTCCTGTCCTACCCGCTGCCCTACTATGCCACGTGTAAGCTTCTAGAAGTCTCTCTGTTCATCAAAAAGCTGAAACTGCGCTTCCCCAACCTATTTACTGTGACAGTTGGCAACTTCAAGGTGTGGATGCTACTACTACGAGTGACTTTGATCATTTTCACGCTGGTTCTGGCCATTATCATCCCACATTTCGCCATTCTTATGGGCCTAATTGGTAGTTTCACAGGAACTATGCTCTCATTGGTTTGGCCTGCCTACTTCCATCTGCGTATCAAGGGCCATAGTCTATCCTGGTACATCAAAGTGTTTGACGTGGTCATCATCATCATGGGTTTGTTCTGCGGCGTGGTAGGCATCTATTATTCAGGACATGCTCTGTATCAAGTGATGCACGGCAAACAGATCAATCCCTTCCATAAGAGTATGCCCATCTTGCAGTCACCGCCAAACAACATCACAATGCTCTGAATCAAGGAGAGTATACAAAGCAGTGATAGATCCATTAGACAATATAGAGATCTTTAGAATTTAGAACTGTATAATATATTCATCAACAACTAGAAGAGAGAAAAATTGTTGTGTAAAGCATAATTTTCTCCTTTTCGAGTTTATGTATAAATACCATTCTTTCTGGTGGAAACGTAAGCTATAACTATGAATATGAAGGCTTCAGCCCACCCATGATCAATAGATAAAAAGTGCAATTTTGTTTGTCTAACACTAAATGGCTGCCAAAAATTTACGTTGGTCGTTTTATTATTAAAACATGTAAATCTTTATTTATTAATTATTTTATTATTCTGATTATCTATTCATAAAACAGTTTGATAATTGTAGAAATGAAAGAAGCTAATAAAATAGACTTCCACCTACCTATGTGTTTGGCAGCCTACAAATGCAATAAATTAGCCGTTTAATAGACAGCCAGATCTGGTGAATTATTCTAATACTGCAATACTTTGTGGTCTAACCTATTTCATCAATGTTTCATATAATGAGTGTGAAACAAAGTTAATATAGTCAAGATGTGTCAATATGTAGAATGAAATCTTTACTGCAGCAAACATTCAATTATGTACTCACAATCCTAGTTCATCTCGTTGTGTATTACTTATAAGTAGTATAAATATAACAAATTAATTTTTATTCAACAGCAAAGCCATTACGACACCGGTTTCGACCAATCATTGAATCACAACTCCCACCCCCACCCACGAACAAGCCGGTTTCCGAAAAGGACGATCTACAACTGACCATCTCACCCTACTAACCGACGATATTGAAGACGCTTTTGAAGGCGGTTTTGAGAGTGATGTCTTATTTATCGAACATTCAGCAGCACGACACTGTCTGGCACAAAGGGTTAACTCTCAAACTTCCAGAACTCATACTGACAAACACATCGTCCACTTTCTGACAACTTTCATATCACAAAGAACATTTACTTTATATATTGGAGACGATGGGTCCAAGAAAATTTTTTTGAAGAATGGTGTCCCACAAGGATCAGTACTAGCACCTCACCTCTTCAATATTTATACTCATGACCTACCAACTACGACATCCAAAAAATACATTTGATGTTACACTGATGATATTGTACTTTTGACAAGTCACAAAAATTTTCAAATTCTCGAGGACACACTTACAAAAGACCTCACCCAAGTCAGCACCTACTTCGCACAATGAAGACTCTGACTTAACGTCAACAAAACAGTAAGCAGGTGTTTCCATCTCAATAACGGACAAGCAAACCATATGTTGAAAGTTAAACTGCCCAATAAAACTATCCCTTTTGATAAGAACTCTAAATATCTTGGAGTTATTCTTGACAGAACATGGAGCTACAAGGAACAAAGAAATAATCTCATTTGACGCCTTACTGGCACTTGGGGGG